>OMLM01008300.1:0-35324 GCA_900302695.1 Helostoma temminkii
CCCCTCCGGTGAGGTCACTGCTGACGTGTCGTCGGGGGCGGGCCCAGCAGCCATCCCCGGCCAGGCGCAGATGTCGCTGCAGGTCGGAGAGAAGGAAAGCCAAGAAGGGAGGAAGAGTGTGAACACACCGCAGAGGGAGTGCAGCTATGGGCAACGCTCAGGAAAAACCTCCGGACAACGGAGGAGGGGGAACTAGATGGGATTCGTCCACAGCGGGGAGCGGCACGAGAAGCCAGGGAGGAGGCGGCGCACAAAAGACTCAGAGAGCTCCAGAGAAGGGTTTGGTTAATGGCACTCAGAGGGAGAACAGCCCTGCAGGTGTAAAAAAGCAGCAGGACAGCTCTGCAGTGGACACAAGTTACCTTGATGCCCCCGCTGGGGCCCTTCCTCCTCACCTGGCCCGACTCAAGAATGAGGGAAACCACCTTTTCAAACATGGCCAGTTTGCAGACGCTTTGGAGAAGTACACCCAGGCCATTGAGGAATGTGCTGAAGCAGGTGGGGGAGCAAACCTGCCATGATAATTATTAAAATATTAGAGTTTTTGTTGATTTACGTTTTGTTGAATCTAGTCATTAGACTAAATCAATAGAACCACTAAGTATTTAAGCTTTAGTAGAAGCCATGAGGTACACTAACAGATGGGTGGCACAGAAACAGACAGATTACCTTATCAAGTGTGTGAGCCCTCCTAATGGTATCAGATACAAGTTGACTCACAGTGTCATTTGGCTAATCCAGAGTATCTCATGTCAGTTATGAATCCCGTATGTCACTGCTCGAAATGCTGCGCAGCTTTTCTCTTTTAATCAAATCGATGTTCACGTACTCGTTTTTCTAAGACGTTGTCTCTTTCTGATGTGTGCAAGCGGTTGTCAGATTTTCAGAGCAGCGTTCATAAACCCCAGCTGAGACACGAGGTGACGTTGCTGATTTGTAAACTGAAGTTGAGTGTTGGCAGAAGACCACTGCGCAGGACAGGAGACACGCTCAAAACCACTGCACTAGACTTAATGTCAAAGGTGACATGACAGGAAGGTGTGATCAGACTGAAAACAACGACATGAAAATGTAGAGGATCAGTAGAGATGTGGACATCTGTGAATAATGATCCATGCTCTGCTAGCGGTTGTGAAAGTGCGGAGAAGGTTCAGAGGATAAAGGATGGAGTAGAAAATAACTCTATTAGAGGCGCTGCCAACACATCCGTCTCTCTACTGTTCACGCCCTCAGTTTAATGAATTCACATCGAGCTGCTCAAGAGTCACTTGAGGCTGAGGCCAAGGCCACAGTGTCCAAGCCGTTATGTTTTTAAAGCAAACGTGTGACGTTGAATGTGTTTCATACTAACTGGAAGTCGACTGGAGTGTTGTGTCAGTGTCTGGTGCTTCAGTGTCTGGTGTCCCCGCAGGTATCGATAGTCCAGAAGACCTGTGCATCCTCTACTCCAACAGAGCTGCCTGCTACCTGAAAGATGGAAACAGCACGGACTGCATACAGGACTGCACCAAGTACGTGACCAGTGTCGTGTGATTGTCACGGACCAGAGCATCATAAGTGCATAATTTTATTCAGTCCTAAATAGTCAGCTGATGCCGCAGCGGTTTTGCATGTGCGAGATTTGTTTTCCACTGTGGTTGCTGGTCCAGGGAGCTGCAGGAATCTCTCCCTCTTTAAAGCAAACGCACGTTTGTGAATGGAAAGCTTCAGATCATCTCAATTCCGCCTGTGACACAATGTGCAGGTGTCGGTGGTTTGATCCTCTGTCTCTACATCTCTCTGATCCTCTTAGGGCTTTGGAGCTGCAGCCCTATTCCTTGAAGCCCCTTTTACGCAGAGCTATGGCCTATGAGTCACTGGAGCGCTACAGAAAGGCCTACGTGGATTACAAGACTGTCCTGCAGCTAGACACTGGGGTTCAGGCAGCCCATGACAGCGTCCATAGGTGAGCTCAACTCAGCTGGAGATAAGATGATGTCTTCATCTGGCTGCTGTAGTGTTTAAAAAGAATGAAGCTATATAGACAATGCAAGCTTCGTGCTAAAGTCAATTCCTTATACCACAGAGTTGATAAGCAAAAACATGTCTGTGCTCTATTCCCCATGTGTAGAAACATCACACAAATACAGCCAACTTTCTTAGAGTCAAGTGGTTCCAGCATGAATCTTATACAAAACTCGTACCCCTTTTGCCATTTTTTTGCAATCGTGTCTTGCGCTCATGTCGTCTGCTAGGATCACAAAGATGCTGATCGAGCAGGACGGACCTGAGTGGAGAGAGAAGCTTCCAGAGATTCCTGCCGTCCCTCTGTCCGCCCAGCAGCAACACAGAGAGAAGCCGATCAGCATCGAGCTGGCCCAGGCCCGAGCCGCCAGGGCTGCACAAGAGGAAGGCGAGTGACATCACTTCCTATATAAACTTCCTCCTAGTTTCTTCTTCATCATTTAAAGCACACATTCACACAGTACTCAAATATAGCATTGGCTATAGCTGGGATTGGTATCAAACACGACACACATACTCTTGTTCTGACATAAAATGTCTCTGACCGACACCATAACATATTTTTCCTCCTACGTGATTATAAATACCAGTCGATCATAGCTGGTCAGACTCTCAGTGAAGACTCTCCTGCTGACAGATAATATGTGTGTGTGTCTGGGTGGACCATCAATAATGCACACAGAGTGTAGGGCTGCTGTAATGGAACAATCCAGGTCAGATTTCCTGCGAGCTGCTCCTGCTCACACAGACTGTAAAATTCTACATATGTCATATATTCAAATAATATACGCAGTGTGTATATTTACACATATACAGTAGTAAAACATTCACAAAAAAAAGCTGCGTTCACCACACCACATTCACCACACAAAAATTCCATATGCACGTTTTTAATCTTAGATGAAGCATAGGATACACATGTACATAAACATTTAATTACTACAGCACACAGGCAGAACGCTGCTGATTCCAGAGGCTCAAACTGCTGTTGCTGAGGAAACAGGTGGGAAGTGGTTCAACATGTCACTGCTCAACATTTTATATCTCTTGGTAAAATGCATTTTGTCGCTGCAAATATGCGCCAGTTTGTGCATTTAATGGGTTAGATACGAACATCTACAGCTCTGAAAACAGAATAATAAGTTGAAAATGTCTGATTTAGCTGTTTAATCTGGAACTAGAAGCGAAAGTCAGTGCATCTACAACCTTTGTTTGCAGTAAAGACACAAAAATCGATTGCATTTTGCTCAGCAAACCACATCTGTATCACTTTACTTATTTCCCCGTCCTCGAGTTTAACAGTTTAAATGATGCAGATTTGTTTGGTAAAAACCTGATTTACAAAACATGAATTACAAAATGATAAACAAAAAAAAAAAAAAAGTTAAAACAAACCATCCAGATGATAACCTATGGATAAAAGACTGTCCTTGATAAAACAATGTGAGAGAGCTTCATGGTTTAGATACCTACATGTACTTTAGTCTAGTGCTGCACTGTGGTTGGGCTGTTGTTAAAATTATAATTTATATTATTCTCCTGATGCTTGTAACTGTTCTTGCCTGTGACTTAAAGCTGAAGGCCTAATCTGCTGCCAAGTGCCTGTTTCACCCATAAACAGGAAACTATGGGAAGTCTGACTATTAACAGCTTGCTTTCTTGTTTCCATGCTCTGTTTAATACTTGCAGTGGAGATTTGAATTTGAATCCACATGTTTTATTGAACAATTTAGTTTCTCTGCTGGTATTTTGGAATAGAGACTCAGACTAAATGTCACAATCACACGTAGTATTGACAGATGTTTCAGCCAGAGGAGGAAAATCCCTTTCGTATGAAGCCAAGTGTCACTTTCTCACTACATAGTGTTAATTTAAACTTGAGTAGTTTCATAAAGACCAGACCGCGATTGTCTGTGTACTTGTGAGAACCCATAAACGTTTAAGTGCTGCTGTGTGTGTGCGTTTTCCCCGAGTCATTAGTCACATAGTGGCTTTCTCAGCACAGCAGAGCAGAGCGCTCTGTAAGCAGGACATGACGCTTCCTCTCTGGTCCATTCAGACTGCTGCTGACAGGCTGATGGGTTCAATGATCCCTCCTGAATAGTCTGTGTGCTGAACTGATGGAGAAAGACATTCAACACAGTCTGCCCTGATAGTAACACATCCATAACCTCCACACACTTCTTGATTGTTTGTAACATATCATAGCTGTATGTTATTCCATCAGTTTTATCAGCATTGATTTTTGAAATTTTCTGTCAACAGCCAGAAGAAAAGAAGCTCGATTTACTTTACTGAAACAGGAAGGCAACAATCTGGTCAAGAAAGGACACTTCCAAGAGGCTTTGGAGAAGTACAGTGAATGTCTCAGCATAAAACCTGATGAATGTGCTCTATACACAAACAGGTACACGGTACATGAAATAACACATGAAGCAGGATTGTTTGATCTGTTAAACAGTGAGAATTCCCACAATGAGTCAAAGACCCACTGTGGACCTCTTGAGTGCTAAACTGATTTTATATTATAGATGTTTTTGAGTGGTCCTTCTTTTGGCTACGTCATCTCTCCCATGCAACTGTCGACAGTTCCCATAGCCCATATACGTAGCTATAGATAAATACAATATGTTATGTTACACAATCCTAAAAAAAGAGAGCAACAGAGCAAACTCAGCAATGTCCATGTTCTGTTTGATTTCCTTGACTTAACTCTTTGTCCCTTAACTATTCTCCTCTCAGAGCCATCTGCCTCCTGAAACTGAGTCGCTTTGACGAAGCCAAACAGGACTGTGACTCTGCTCTGCAGCTGGAGCCGGGCAACAAAAAGGCCTTCTACAGACGAGCCCTGGCTTATAAAGGTTTACAGGTGCCCGTCAGTCCTCATCACATACTGACTGTGCATGTATTGCTTCCCACTTCTACGAGTGTTTATAGTGTGTCTGCGTATGACCTCATCCTAGGACTACCTGTCTGCCAGCAGTGACCTCCAGGAAGTCCTCCAGCTGGACCCAAACGTCCGGGAGGCTGAGCAGGAGCTTGAGGTGGTGACAGGCTTGTTGAGACAGAGCCTGATGAACAGCACTGCACACACACCAAGGGTAGGACAAATACACACTTCACCTTCACTACACGTAGTGTGGGTATGACTTGCATGGCTTTGCTGGCTGGTTGTTAGGGAATTAACAGTTAAAGTCTCCCAGAGTGTATTGTAACCCTGTCTGCTTTTCTCCAGGTGTGATCTTTGTGGGTCGGTACAGAGGCAGAGGAGTGAAACCACGATACTGTACTGTAGCAGCTCTGAAGGACTTTAAGTCAGGCATTGATGTGCGTAAGTAAGACCTTTAAAAATGAAGGTGACTGGTGTCAGTGTCCTGGGATGAGCTCTTTTGACAACCAGCTTTTCAGCTCTGCACCATCTGTAATGTGTGCAAACCACAACGTAACACCTGAGTACACAACCTTACAGGCAGCTTTGTTTAAAAAGGCTAAAGTCAAGGTACCCGTGAATGGCTTGCACTATAATTCACTCACATCATGTTGTACTATACTGAATAAAAAGATGCATTTATTTGTTGAAATTGGACAAGAGAGCGTATAATGTGTGCCTTATTGAGATTTCTACCGTAGTTAGGATGAAATACGCCAAGATAATTATTGATTTGTTTTAAAAATGTTTGTTTGTGTTTGGTTCCAAAGTGATTCACTGAGCTCAACACAAGATGACAGAAAATGGTTTAAGCTGCTGGAGATGCAGCTTATATGTAATTGTGTTGTATGTTTAAAGGGTGTGAAAGATAGGTCAAAGGTCATCAGCTTAAAGCAAAGGTCCCATCTATTTCATAAAGGCTTTAGTCATGGTTTACATGTCGTATCTTCACATATTGCTTTAGAACAGAAGGCACTGCAAATCAAACTGTAACTTAAGATGCTAAAATAATGAATTATTTTAAAAATGAACCACAATCCTGAGCTAAATTCTGAGGTCATTCTAAGGTCATGTCACTGGTTTAGATAAATATCCAGCTGAAGTTAGGTTTACAGCTAATCATGTACTGTAAGATTTACTGTAGGTCTCAGGTTCAGTCTTGAATGTAACCAAAATGACTGTGTCTTTATATGTCTGCAGGTGTACATAGTTTAAGTTTGACAAGAGTCCTGATGTCTCTGTTACAACTGATGTACATCTCTTCTAGAACTAGGAAAGGATGTCCATTACCACCTTTTTATCTGCTCTGTCCATAGAGTGCTTCACAGCCTACAATGAAATCCACAATCCAATTATAGTTTTCATATCGCAAGAAAGTTAGTTTGCATGCTGATGTTGTAGTGCTCTCTAAAACTAAAACAATAGTTGTGACTCCAAGCAGTCCAGCCTGTTGGACTCATCCAGAACTTCTGTCCTAAAAAGTATTTATGGATGATCTCTGCAATTAAGTCGAAAAATATATGACTTAAGATCAACCAAGATCTCTGGCAAAAATGAAAATGATTTATAGTATTGACTATAAAAGTAGTCAGTACTATAGTACTATACTAAGTAGTCAATAGTAATTGACTATAATGACAACCAGACAACAACTTAGGGTTTAGGTACACTTCATAGCTATGCTTCAGTTACACAGGTGTTTTCACTCTGGTTTGCAGAGTTAATGACACCGATCAGATCAGCCAGTAATAACTATACTTAAAGTAAAATACTTCAAGTATTTTGAGAGCAGATTCATTTTTTACACAAAGAAAAAACTCTTCATATAGCACAACGTGCCACAAGTATTTCACTTGTACTTCGTAGTGTATTGATTTTGTCCAACCTGTAACTTTAGTTTGTTGTTGATTTCTAACCAAAAGTCTCAACTACACGAAACACCTGCTGAGGCTTAAGCTTTACAAACTATGTGCTGCTTCGTGGAATGCTAAAGCATGTACTGTATGTAAATAGTCAGAATGCAAATGTAAATAATAAAGTTCAATTTGAATGCTAAAATGTGTTTTCAGGAGTTTGAGCTGTGCTGCTCACAAGTCACACACAAGCGCGAGTGACTGCTCCACAACATAAAAACTATTTCCATGTGAAAAATATATAGACAACAAAGCTTGATTGAGAAGTTTATTGTTAAATGATATGCATTTACATGCACATTTTAAAACATGTGATTAAGAAATATATACTTTTTCAAATAGCATATGCATCTTCTGACCACTTAAAAAAACAAAAACAAAAAAAAACAACCTGTAGCTAGTCTTCAAATAATAACACAGTTAACACTTTTATACAACAGAAGGAACAAACACAGTGGAAATATCTTGCACCACAGCTGTAGTCAGCACCACAGCTGCTCTGATGCTTCATGCTGAGCTTAACTGGTCAACATGTGGTCAGGATGAAAATTAACTACAGCTGCTGAACAAAAGATGCAATTTATGGCTGCACTCAAATACTCACGATGGTGATCTCTTTGGAGAGAAAGGACTTTATTGCCAACAGGATCCGACTTCTGTACAAAAACATTTTTGTTTCTAAACCCTAAATTAGGTTTCAATGCTATGATGCATTGCCACTATTTTGTGGTGTATAGAAACCACTTCTTAACTTTGTGGACTGAACTCTGATCTTGTAATAAAATAGATTTATAAAAGTAAACCATCAACAACATTCACAGTTCTACCAAGTGTCGGGACGTGCAGGCTAAACTGTGGTCTTTGGTAAGCTAAACCAGCTACGGAAAGGTTGGACAAACAATTCATTCTGCTTTTATGTGCATCATCTGAAGACAAAAAAAAATAAAAAATAGAAACACTACACAGAAGATTTTCCCCAAAGGCACTGTGGATTCAACACATATAAAAGTATTGGAGTCAATAATTTTCAAGCAATTAAGACTCATAAAATATACTGTAGTTAAAATACACCAAAAGCTCTGGATCAAAAGTTATATTTTTATTTGGATAGAACTGTGAGATTCAAAAATGTAATATTATTATACATTCAACAATGAAAATTAAAATCACTGAAATATGCGTGTGCTTGATTACTCAAGCAGAGCTTTTCATTGCACAACAAACTTATGCTATAAACTTGATGTGTTCATATGACTGGACACATTTGCTCTTCCTGTACAGTTACTCAAAAGCTGAATTCACTTATTGCTTATACATTTTTCACATGAAGTGCCAGTTTTAGCAAATAATTACTAAAACAAGCCCCATGTTGTAAAATAATTGCCACAGCTTCCAATAAAAAAAAAAAAAAAAAAAAAGGGCTTTTGCATTTGTGTTATTTTAAAATGAAATAATTAAAAATTCCCTTTCCTGAATGCACTGACCACTTACCACAAAAAAAGACAATTTCCCAGTGCAGATGAGGACTTGTGAACTGTCTCAACTTCAGAATTTAAACAGGAAGGAGAGCTACAGTTTGAGTTCTTTTCAACCAAAATTATACCAAAAGGTCTGGACCTGACACAGGGCTTCAACATTAAGACCAACTTTCCCAAAATGGAAAATAAAAATAAGCAAACATATAACAAGAGTCACATTTGAAACAAAAGCAAATAATAATCATTTATCTTATAGGTGGATACTGAAAAAATAAAATCTGCTACTGTGCGGGCTGGTCCCTCTTAGGTTTAGATGCTCGACAGTCCTTTAGCTGAGGTGGTTTTCATGTCATTTTAAGACCACGAATGAACTGGTGGCACAGCGGTGAACCACAGTGATGACATCTCCATCCCTGACTCATGCAAACCCCAAAGAAAAAAAACAATTTACTACAGAACAGATATTCTACTTGCTCCTATCCAGCTTTATCCGATCTGTTTTTAATAAACGCCAGAAAAGAAAATCAATCGGGTGTACAAACTTGGCAGATCCTCATGATAGCTGGATGGATTAAGATTAGGACGTCTAAGATCTCATCACACTGATCACCTGCTTTACACCTGTCCACATACATTCAACACTTCCTCATATAGGCCTTAAGCCTTCAAAATTAGCTTCACACCTGTTTGTTCTGCCACTGAACAGAAAAAATCTGTTTACATTTACTTTGCTCCGTTTTACCCTATTCACATATCTCGCTCCAACATAGACCTCCCTAGATCACATCCCTGCCTCCACAGCAGATTAAAATGTTTAAACCCATAGCTTCATTCAAACTGAAGTTAGATCTGGTGATAAGGCTAGCTGAGGCTCACAGTTAGCACAGCCCACGCCAGAAGCACTGTAGAGTTGCTTTAGATATCTGTTTGTAAACAGATAGCCCTTGTCGGGCTTACAGGCTGTACGGAAGCATTGGTGGTGTCGTCTTTTACGCGCTCGTCCTTCTCTAGTTCTGCGCCTGTAATGTCGACATTCTCCTCACTGATGAACAGAAATGTCCCGTCGCTTCCCTCTTTTGGCGAAGCAGGCGGGGACGAAGACAGCAGACGGTGGGTGAATGCTGCGTGGCTGCTCTGAGACGCATATTGCTCCAGACGGTCGTTCTCCACCTCAGGCATGGGTGTGATGCCACTGAAGGCAGCAGCCGGACGATGAGGGTGGGGGTCCATCAGGGCGGAGCAGGATGGATGAGCTGGTCTTGAGGGTTCGGGATCCGAGCAGCTGAGCTCTGATGAGAGGTGGCTACAGTGCGAGTCGGCCACAGAGGGTAGACTGCCGCTCAGGGATGGAGAATCAAACTCAGAAGAGTTAGTGCTGCGCTGCTCCAGGAGCTGAGCATCCATATCTCCTTGTGATTCATTGATTCTTCTCTCTCCAGCTCTTTTCCAGAGCTTTCCTTTACCCTTTATGCCTTCTGAGGTGGACTGTTCCTTTGACCAGGGAGACGAGGGGGAGCTGTGGTTGTCATGCTGGGTGTAGCAGCAGGTGGAGGGGCATGAATCGCCACCAGCACATTTGCGGCCGGCGGTACGGCTGCTACAGCTGGCTTCATCCAGGCTGCTGCTGGCGCTGCTGTGTCTAACCTTCTCCTGTTTGGACTCCACATCTGCCTGGACGTCCAAACTATTGTCTCTGCAAAGTAAACAAACAAATAATCACTGCAGAATAACAATCCCATGTCTTGGCAGGCATGCAGAACTCAGCATAAGAGATCAACTGATTGCTGATAAATAATGAAGCCACAAAAATGAACAATGACTTTCCTTCCTGTCATCTGACCACAGGGAATCTGCTAGAGGTGTTGTAAGGACAGGAATAATTCCTTATATAACTCTAGAAAATTAGGACATAAATTTGCTTCTTCAACAAGAAGAATGAGAATCCCTGCACTGCTGACCTTTCCAAAGGCATGTAGGCACTGAGGATGGATCCTGCCATGGCTTTTGTACTTGCGTTGTCACTGACTGTCCCGAGACTGACAGTGGCCGACTCTCCACTCAGACTGCAGCGCTCCTTCTGGACATCGGCCTGAACTTCCATCCTGGAAAAAACAATTGATACATATTGTTTCTTTTACCAATTATAGAATAACTATCAACAAAGTTAATAAATTCCGTTAACATAGATTTCCCCAAGGTTACACACCCACATACATCAATATGATCTAAAAATATTAAAATCTGCTCAAATTAATAAACATCATCATGTGCAGTGTGCAAAGCTACAAACAAACCTGCATAGATAAACACTCTTAAGTGGTCATGTAACATCTGCGTTGGCCATGTTTGTTTCCTTCTAGCTACAGTCAGGTCCAGTCCATTACCTGTTATAGGAATTGCCAGACAAGCTGCCAGTGATGCTGGTTCCAGCGAGTGCTGTGGTGCTGGCGTTGTCGCTCATGTTGTCCCGCTGAGTGGAGCTGATGCCACAGCGCTCCATGTGGCTCCCACTGACGCTGAGACTCAAGCCCGTCAGACCACAGACACTGGCTCCATCGCCGAGGCTTGCATTGTTGAGCCGTGTCTCTGCCACCGAGGTTGTGTCTATAAAGAACAAGGGGACAGGAAAGAAACATTTTGTTTTTGTTTTTTTTTCCCCAAAGGGTTGTGTCTGATAATAACTTAAAAAATGAGCTAAAGCAGAAAACATTTGCAGTAGTTTCTGCATCCACTGACATACATGCACAAAAACACTGCACTACAGAAGTGCTTGTTAAAGCCAACATACATTAAAGAGATGAAGAGACATACAGAATAAAGGCCGAGTAAAAACAGAGTCTATTCTTTTTACTTTAATAAGTTGGATCAATGACTTTACAGGCTTTGTGGTGCGTCCTCAAACAACATATCAATGAACTGTGAGAGTGTGAATAAACATCAACATGTCTCACACTTTGTGACCCTGGAGAGGTGAAAGGCCCTGCTGTCATTTTGATGATAACTCACAGTGTTGGCCGAGGCAGCGAGAAATCTACTCAACACCTCTTGGGGAAGCAAATAAAGCGCTGCCTCACAGATGTCATCTTGAAAGTAACAAACACACCCTGACACAAATATCACTTGACAGTGAGCCAGTCACCTCACACCATTACACAGCTCAGGCTACATGTGTGAGAATAAACATTTGATCCTGTGTTTTCAGTTTTCACTTCACAGCTATCAAGCTTCTTTTGCCTGTGGCGTCTTGGGTAATATTTAGCATACAGCAAGGATCACAATGTGGAAAAAAAGGGATGATTTCCAAGTTAACTGACAGATCAGTCAGTCAGATGCTTACCTGTGGCTGCAGCCCCGCTACCAATATTCTCGTTTTCATCATCAAATTCGATTCGCACGCCTTTGCCATTGCCAGCAGACACTCCACAGCCACCGCTCCGGCACAGTGAGATCGGGACAACTCCGTAGACATAGGCCAGCATAATGGGAACCCCAATGCCTACACACAAAACAGTGACAGTGTTTATTTTTACAATTGACAATATGCATTTCCACCAATTCCACCTGCATTTTTTTAAATGTCATAATTCTACCAGATCCACCAACGAAACACGTTTATTTAAAATGTAGTTGATGGACTGATGGTGAGCGAGAAAAAGCCACGAGGGAAAAGAGAGAAAACACTTGTTTCTTACCAACAGTGACGGCTGCAACCACAGGCGAGACAATCACGGACAGTGTCACACCACCAGCTATTACCAAGTTCCTCTTGTGCTTGGAGATGTCCTTGCCCTCATAACGGTTATGGATCTTAGAGGAAAAAAATGTTTGTTTCTGTTCAGATTAAATTACATTATAAATATGATGGAAATTTTTCATACAGGAATAAATGTTTTTTCGCTGCTGAATCTTCAGCTAAATAAGTGAAAAAAAACCACACTAGGTAAACTGGATTTCACCTGCAAATCAAAGTTATACTACACTTTTATCAAAATAATCACATCCCTGAAACTACAAATGCATTACTGGCTTTTGTCTCCGTATTTCCATTATATTTTTTATATACAGTACTCAGTCACATGATATTAGCTCTCACCTTCCTGCCCACATAGACTGGGATGCCAATGATCATTGCGGGGATGGCAATCCCGGCAATAAGGGCAATGCCTACAGGCGCTCCCACCAACGTGCCGAGCTGCCACAGGATCTTCTTCTTTCTGCTCCAGGGCTTCTTTCCCCAGAAAGTGCAGCCTGATGGACTATGAGGGAGACAAGACAGGAAAGTGAGAGGAGACGACTGGTCATGGAAAACCAAGAGATGGAAAAGTAAGCAATTGTGGATTCTGATCATGTGGTTTTCTTGTTGTGATGATGCAAATATTACAAACTATCACAAATACATTTACATTATTACTAAACAAAGTTTTTCCTCCAGATTTGTTTAGAAAATACAAAGTTAAAGTCATTTTACGATCTACTATTATCTACTTTTTCCTCCTTCAAACACACAAACTTTCAAAAGACTTTTAAAAGGCAGACAAAAATTACATTATTAAACAAAACTAAAACAACATCATAGGACAAAGCAACGGTGGGAACTACTGTGTTGAGACTTCACTGTACAAATCTACATGTGTCTCACCTTAAATAGTGCAAGTCAGAGATCTCCTTCATGCAGAGCCAGCAAAACTCGCAGCCACAGACGGCACATGTCATGTGATTGCAGCTTCCATCATTCATCTTAATGATGTAAGCAGAACAACGAGGACATGGCTTGATGTCATCTCCTAGTGGAGAATGATTGAGAAGCATTTTCTAAATATTTTTGGTAAAATGTTGCAGTGCATCCTGGCTGAAAGTAGAGCTGTGTGTGTGTAAATACCCATTAAAGGGTCAGGTCACTCTGTGTAGGTATTTATCTTGTACGTTACCTGCGGCTCCACTTTCTTGGCTGTAGCTGAGGGAGGAGGACCTGAAACTCCTCAGGCGGAGGCTCTGGGCCCTTTGTTGCCGTGCTGTGTCACAGGTTTGGTTGGGATGCCACAGCTGTTTGCAGTGGTAGCAGAACTCTGTCCCGCAGCCCTCACGTCCACAGGTGATCTTCGGGCAGCTGGCACAGCCGAATGCAATGACAGCGTAACTAAGAGAGGAAAAATGCAGCCAAGGTTAACAGTTACTAGTGATGTGGTATTGTGACGTGGATGTAGTCACTTAACACAACACTAGAGGTCAGCAGAGCTAAAAGTGCAAGTACAGGAGCAATGCAGGAGAATATTTCTATTTCTGATGGTTAAATACAAAACTCCACCTGGTTCCATTTAAATCTTTGTAAATAACCCACAATAACATTTGTTATGTAACAAAGGAAGTTACCTAACTCTGTGATTAAATCCACTAATGAGCTCTGGGACAATAAACCAAGAATCATATAATTATTTCTGCACAGCTGCATGTCACTACTCTATCCTACAGTGGTTTATTTGACAAATATTATCAAAAAGCACACAGATCCAATTTAAAAAAATAAATTTACCACTACAAAGCTGATTTTACCATCTGTGAAAATAATAAAAAGAATGGTGGTTTCCTCTCACACGGAGACACAAGACATTAATAATTACAGTCTACAACATCATCAAGCTCTTGCTGCTCACATCCACCTCAAAATTTACATTTACAATACCACCTTGCAAAGCAGAGCCTACAGCAAGACAGAGCTGCTTATTCAACCTAGCTCAAATTCCCTGGAAATGGTTTAAGCTAATTAAGCAGAAATTATAGCGTCAGCTGATACACAGTACACATCGCAGCTTTAGACTCATACACACACACACACCCCCAACTGGGTTTGTTTGTTTTAGTCAGTTAGCTTTAAGTTAAGTCACTAGACACGGTAACATCAGCTGACATGAGACAAGCGACAATTATGCAAAATAACTCAACTCAAGGTCAGCACTAGCTTACACTGTATTACATGTTTTATGTTAGAAAACAGAAACTGGCATTACTTTAACAGGATCAAGTCTTCAATCATGACAGAACTTAAAGTTACTTTTAAGACCAAACCCCAGAATAAAGCTGAAAAACTAAAGTGAAGGTTCAGCTATAAATAATGTCCTAAGGTATTATTTCAGGTGGTTACCAGATGTTATCAAATCAGGATCTGTCCAGCCTCATAACTCCCATATTTGACAGGTCAGCAGTTGTGTGTCAACAAAAACACCTAAAAGCCGTTCAGTCTAGACAGTCTCCACTAACAGCTTGGTGAGACAAACTGATAGCAAATGGTGTAGATGTCGTAAAACTAGTTGGGACAGTGTTCAAATGGACCTTTTGGTGTGAGTATGTTTTCATACATATATTTCAATTAAATAACTTTAAATTAAAAACTGGTTTTTACATGTTTTTATACCGATAATGATTAAAATGTGAACTGTTTAAACCATTAATTACTAAGTATTGAAGATACATGAATTTCCTCAGAATACAAAACAATGATCACCTGACTTGAAAAGTCGCTCTGGGTACACTGTCTGCCAAAAGCATGAAAAAACATCAATCTCATAAGGTTTATAAAAACAAAACAAACTGCACTGCAACTATACAACAATACAGAGTGAGAGCATTATCCAGTGAAGAGGGGGGCAGTGAGCTGAGCTGTTTGTAGGATGAGAGCAAGAAAAGCTGAAGCAAACTGAAAGAGCCATTATTCCAGACAACAGACAAGGTCAGTGGTGTTGATGAAACAAAGCAGAGAGAAGGCGAGAACAGAAACCAACTAAAACTGAGCTGATAGTGATGATAACTGATAGAGGGAATGTGCATTAGTACACCAAAAAAAAAAAAAAACACAACCCACACACAGAAAAATGCACAGTGCTGCAAGTGCAGATTAGCAGTACAAGTTCACTATGGTACAGTAGGGTGGTTAACCCGCATTTCCACGTGTTCCGTCCTCTGCACCGAATCATAACCTGCCAGGAGCGTTTCAGAAGCAGAATGTCTTGTTGTGGTCCTCATGTGTCTTTCTAGTTAAATGTTTTGTTTTTTTAATCTATAGAAACTTCCTAGTTTGTTGAGCTGTAACCTACAACACAGGTCTAAGATTCCTGACTGTTTTCTCTGCTCTTGCAGCTTCATTATTTATATCATTTTCTCTATAGCCCCATTTTACTGTTAGATCTGCTCATATATTTACAGGTGTATATATATATATATGTTGTTCTACTGCCTACAGCCATTGTATGGCTTGTAAAATGAAAGTTGGTACAATGACAACAGGCACCATCGTGCTCTTGCTGCATCTTTTTTTAGCTGAGTACTGACGCTGACAGAATAAACAGGTCTATTACTGCTACGAGTTATTTATAACTTGGGCATCAATACAAACTTTAAAAGATTACAACCGTCAAGTTTCCTTGATGCACCTGCTTATTGTGTTATTCTTGGACTCATCAAGCACATCTCAGGTAACTGATTTTGACATATTAAAAGTTGTATTACATTAGGAAATAATGTCACAAGCTGCCTAAATTAGACCCTATAAATATGAGTATGCTTTACTGCTGTAAATGTTAAGTGGACAACACTTAGTTTTATCCAGTGAATAGGTCATATAATTCTTCTATCTTGCTTCTTACCCACAGTCTGGTGCAGGGCACCAGCGGCAATCAGGTTCAGCCACGAGCCACCTCCTCAGCATGAACTCCTCATACTTCTCCATGAGGGCTCGATCTCCCAGGATCATCTGGATGTCGTGGGGATTGAAACGCTCGGAGCACTCAGGGCAGCTGATGTTGACACGAGACTCTGAGATCTCAATGCGCAGATATTGCCGCAGACAGTCCGCACAGGATCGGTGGTGGCAGGTCATGATGTCTGGAAAACGCTCGCGAGCATGGCGCAGTAAGCACAAAGGGCACTCCAGCAGCTCTGATGAAGACCCTGATGCTGATGAGGTTGATGCCGCCACCAGTGCAGGGTGGGCAGAGGTTTTATCATGGGGAGGCTCTGACTGTATGTTTTCAGTGCTGACAATGCCATCTACCCCTGCTCCAGCCTGCACATGCTTTGACTTACGCTTTGTGTCACAGTCAGGCCGGCGTCGACGACCAAAGAGAGCGTGAAGTGACAGACGGCGCTTCTTGGGGGTCTTTCTAACTGAAGGGAGGCTAACAGAGGAGGCAGCAGAGTGAAGATCTCGCTCTGAGCCTGTGCTGCCATGATGCTGCTGGTGCATGCTGCTCATCACGCCAGAAGGGGCGTCACTGGTTCCTCAACCAGAGATCACCACATGAGGGGGAAGAGATGAGGATCAGTGAAGGGCGAGGAAGATGGAGAGAGGGACTGGGGTTTAAGAGAAGGGGTTAGGTCCACCGTTAGCTAAGACATAGTGGCATGGAGCTGCTATAGTAGGTCTTAAGTCAGTGATGGGGTCAGGCTGTTTGCCCTGGTTTGAATCACAGTGGTGAAGGAAGGCAGCTGAGGCTGAGACGTAGACACTCAGATGTAGGACACCGACCTGAGAGGAAAACAAAACAAACATCAAAAAGATCAGAAGCTGAGCCGAACGCATTAGGTTGCAATGTTTGACTGCAAAACAACAATAAATAATAATCAGGAAGTAAACTGTAGGATTTATAACCAATAAACTGGATATGTGACTCTCTGATTATACCTAATCAGAGAGACATTTCATTGAGTGTTCTCTAGTCTGCTCATATAGACAACTGCAGGCTTTCTTTAGAGTGTGTACTGTGTAGTAAAGCGTATGCAAAAACAAGACAGAAATCTTGTTTGTTTCCATCCTAGCTCTCAGATGTGGCCACAGCTGTGTTAATGTGCCTGTGGGGCAGCCACACCTTGCCACAGATAATTTCACATGCTCTTATTTTAGGCAACACGAACATATTAAGAACAACTTGTCAACTCTAAGCGTTACAGAGCACTTTGTGATTTTTGTGATTCTGTGCTGCTGATAAATATACATTAACACAAAACAGCAAACTGCTGTCAAAATAATGTGTAGATTAACAGTTACATTTTTAGCAGAATTAGTGGCTAACAAATCCACTAACAACCAAAAACTGCACTGCGGATGTTTATAAATTTCACCATCTCTTTTCAACAGATGGTGAAAAGATATGCATCATCCTTTGATATTATCACCACCCAAAACTCCAGCTATCTAACATCCTGGATACATGAGGTTTTAAATAATAATAAAAAATAATCAAAGTCTCAGTTGTGAAAAGATTTGAATCCACAATTTCTGTCTGTAGGTTTTTAAAAGATGACAAAAAAGGTTATTTAAAAACACACGGATCTCCTTGAAGGGTAATTTTTTACCATGCTGGTTTAATGTTTCTGCTCCACAGCTGAACTAAAGCACAGGAATTCAAATAACCTGACTATACAAACTATATAGCAGCATTTTCATAATCCTAAGCAACAATACCAAATGAATATGAAGGACAAAAAAGTACTGTCCACTGTTTCTCTGTGCTCCAAAATTTGTGTTTGTGTGTGTGTGTGTGTGTGTGTGTCATTAGGGACTAATTTCAGGAAAATTCCAGCGGGAGCCAATAGGTGACTAATTAACAAGCGCACAGTATATCTCAACTGGGGCAACAATCCTGCAAAGTTCAGATTCTCAGTCTCGTAACCTACAAACCTCGGTCTGACTGGCTGCGTTTTTTCCCCCCATCGTGATGACATGCAGGCTGCTGTTCACTGTAACGATGATTACTTAAGCGGTAGGGAAGAGATTTTAAAAATGGGTTTTCAATTACACATCCAGAAGTCACATTCAGTCTGGTGTCTAGACTGCACAAGTTCACTAGAGACCGTAAACCCAATAGCAACTAGTACTGAAGCGAAATTTTGGTTTCATAAATCAAGTTGTGGATGCACCGAAAACACACCAACTATGTCCACACTGGGACGTGAACTGATCCAGTGTGATAGAAAGGTTAATAAATAATCAGAGACCTTAAACACAGCTGACCATGCCAAACATTTCAGACAATATTTCAAAACTGGGGCATGAAAATGGCACCTCAGTCCTGTCCAACTGTTTAAGTCTAAGGTCTAAGTGTGTGTTTCAGTTTAGCAGCAGTCAATCTCTGCACAGAAGAACTTTTTTTTACATAACAAATACAAGGTCAAAAAATATAAAACATGCCACAGGCCTAACTTCAAGCTGACTCCACGCAGTTTGATCAAAACATAATCACTATAAAATATGACAAGTATGAACATCTTAAACTTTTATAGTGTCACATTCAAAGTACTGCTGTAAAACAACTTGTTTAGTCTCAAACCACAGAGAAACTTAAGTGGAGAACACTTCTTAGTGAAGAGGAGGATGGAAATAGCAGCTACCAACACACTTCAAGAGCACTCGCACTGTTTGCAGGAATACATACGCACTTAGGCAGAAACCAAAAAATATAACTAGAAAGACTTCTTCACTGCTGTGACAACATAGGCAATAGATAAACTAACAGTCCTACATCTATAACTGCATCATAATAAACGGCTATAACAAACAAAGGCTCATTAGGAAAATCAGAAAGCAACAATAAGATTTTAATGGGTCCTGCTTTCTCCCGTCTTACCTGACATAGCATGAATCAAATGACAACTCAGCAACTGCAATTTTTAAAATCAAAACACGCACATAACACTTCATATTTAGGCCACATGGGAAACCACAATTACATGAGACGATGTTAGATGCAAAACTACCTATCAGATTATTGGCGCCGCTTCCTTGAGGTGTGTCGCTGCCCTGTCCCTTTGACATAGGTGTGGTTCCACTACAAGAACCTGCCCAAGAAAACAACAAAGTTTCTAACTCTTAAAATAGTCCTTGCTTGGGGTGTGGAACTCTCTGAGGTTTTAAAAAACCTTCAGCTCAGGCCTTGGAGCACTGAATGTAGCCAATTATCCCACAGCATTGTTAGATAACTGATGTACTTATAAGACCGCAACCGCAAACACATTGTTTAGCCTGTAGTTTTGTTCTGATTATTGTCAACCACAAACAGCCCGAGAGATGTGTAACTGATGGACACATAATGAAATCCAGGCCTGGCTGTGAGTTTCTGTCTTGTCACATCTCAGTCTCCCCAGGGTTTTATGCCTGCCGTGGAAGGTCAAATGACTGTAATTAGGTTTCGTAGAAGTGTTGGTGGAAATGCACCTACTGATGTCACTGACTCAAAGACAAACTGCTCATTTCGGAGATGATACGGCTGTAACCAGGTAAAAAATAAAAATTAAGAATCAGGAGGTTTACAAACTGACTCAAGTGAACCAAGCAGAATGGTCTTTTAATAGCAAATACAGACGACTGGAAAATTCCCAGAGCCGTCATTGTGTATCATAGCACTTGTCATGGACAAAACAAAAGCAGAAAATGCTGTTACACTGGTTAGACGTGGCGCCACTCTACCGTGAGGATTATATGTACTAATGCTATAATTCCACTCCATAACAAAGCCTGATCATGCATTGGATCAACACACCGAGTCATCTGAGCGAGAAGAAATCTTTAAAACACAAGGAAGCCATTTCAAGCAGCCCACTAGTCAACGTGAAACTACATTCCCAAGATGTAATTAAACTGGAAAAGCCTACGTCGGCACTCTGCTCAGTGAGTGGGACTTTCCATGTGACTGCAGTCTGTGTGTATGCACACACATGCATGTATTCAAGTTCTCTGGCTACGGGGAATCAGCCGTGGCTCACGTACTGGAATGGTGTCCCAGTTCCTGAGAAAACCCCAGAGCAGGAAGCGTACTGCATCACAATAAATGGTTTCAACCTTCTGTCAACTGCTATAAGTAGAGTCTGCATCAGCTGATGCTACGCCATAAAAGCAACATTTACATTATTTGAACCAGTGGTTTTCTACAGAAGAAACAGGTCAAAGCGAGGAACAAGTCACTGTTGATTTTTTTTATGAGTCACATATAACCCTTGTGTCAAGGTGGATGTGGAAAATATATTAACAAAATGCGTCACTTGTATAAGTATAGCCCTTCAGACCAAAACATGGCAACACATCCCCTCCTGTGTTACAATAAACAAATAATTCAGGTCTTCATTCACTGTAACTGGAAAGAGACAATTAGCAAAACCAAAGTGCAGTGGAACATATTGTGTTACAGGTCTGCGACTGCACAACGGCAACACAAACCATGTTTCACTGCCAATTATTGTTCAATTATAAATAACTATAATAAATAAACTATAAACAGAACACAGAAACATCTTTTCCTTAAAGTCCACAGTGTCATTGCTCCACAGTGCGTCTCCTCAACAGCGAACCCATTAAAACAAAACAATAACTACGTCCCAAGATTTTCAATATGATGCACAAGTGTAAAAAAAAGACAGATTCAAACCTGCTGCCTTGGTCACAATCACTAAAACATTTTAACATTCACGGGACAACAGTGTCTGAGACAGCTCGTGTCAGACGTGCTCTCACTTGGGAAAACTGTCCATTTGGTTTCAGCATCCCTGGATAGAGTTTGAAGGAGGCAGGACATGACACAGAAGCAGCCCTGCAGAAATCAGTGTTTTGTTGACAGCACACTGAAGCGGTGTCATCCATACGGTTAGAAACAGTGGTACAAACCCAGAAAGCACGGTAGGTATTTCCTATACTTTCTTGTGTTGTGCTGAGTGGATCGTCAACACTGTGAAATCTCAGAAAAATTACCTGCTGCATTTGCACATGGACTTAAATCAGACATCATTTGTACCATGGAGCTGGTAGTTTAATGTCTGTTAATATCCAGGCCGACTGACTCACTGACTCAGACATTTGCTTCTCACATGCAGCTCTCCTGAGTAATTTGAGTTTTTCTGAGAGCCTATGATGGATCCGTTTCACCTCCTGAGTCACACCGATTAAAATAACCTAAATCAAAACACACAGATTTTATGCCACAACAATCTAGACAAACATCTACATTGTCGTCTAGTTTAAACAGACACGACTGTCACTGAATCTCTTTTTGAACAGCTTCTATTTTTGACAAAGCCGTAGTTGAGCCAACTTAAGTCGGCATCACATTGCTGATACAACAATTTGACGTCTGACACGTCATCCCAGTCACATTCCACTTTAATTCCTGGTTGACAATATGCATCAGATAATCAGGAAAGTTTTAAAAAGGAATCAGCGCTCTGCTGTTTTTCAATGCTGAAGTCCAAATTTAGATGATAATGCATCTTTGCTGGGATTTTGCAAGTTCGGTACGAATTTGTACCCTTCAGGAAATCCCTACAATCACAATACAGGCTTGCAAGAGTGGAAACAAGTAGCTCAGAGTGTTCTGTTAAGTGTTTATGATGTATGCTAATTTCCGGTGACATTCCAGTCAGAGTACAGACTTCCTGATTATGACAATGCATTCAGTTATTACAGTTGTGAACAGAGGAACAGCCTATTGACTAGAAGAGACTTTAAATCTTTGTTTACCTACCACACTGACAAAAAATGTTTGGGGGGGTTACTTAGCTTGAGATGCAGTGTTTGTAACTAAATAATTTACAGTACTGAGAATACCATATCTTGTTAAAAAGCTATCTGAAAACAAGTTTCACAATAATAGGTGTCTCTGTTCAACACTATGGAGACACCAAATAAAGAAATAAGTACATTTGGCCGGTGTTTGCAGCAAGCCTACTGCGAAGATGCTGCTCAGCAGGGTTCGGACAAGGAGAAGAGCCACTTCAGTATCTAAAACTACAAACAACAACCTTAAAATAGTTATTCATTGTATTTTCTGTTCAGGGAATTTGTCTCTTGTTATGAACATAGACCCGGGCAAAAATATGCCGTACGGGAAAAACTGAAAATGTGAGCTTCCATCCTGTATTAAAATGATACTGCATCTCTGCCCTCTCTATGCTGGTTGAAACGACTACAAAACATTTGCCTTCATACAAACAAGGGTTAAGTTGCTAGCAAAAGTCTACCTTAGGGCTGTATTCAGACATTACAGCAACCTAATGGGCTGCTTTTTTTAGTATATTTATTTACCAGAGAAGGTAACTTTGCATGTGCACTTAAGAAACCTGGTTAGCAGATGATTAATATGATTTTTCCTCTGCCTTGGACATATATTAGAACCATAGTTCACAGATTTGAACTGTATAGAGCCAAATAAGACTGCTCCCTGACTGACAGCACTGTGAGCACTTTATTGACTTGATTTGAAAATGAGGTAGTATGACTCTATGTACATATCTTTCTTTTTCCATCCAGCTGCTCTTCTGTAATTAAAGTGGTTAGTGTCTGCAGTCTTTGTCATGTACAAAAAGCTGATTAGCAACCTAGTAACATGTATACACGGCAGAGAAATCAGAGTTCTCCAGAAGAAATCAGGTTTCTATAATCCCCTAGACCAATTACAGAAACCAGGTTTCCCGTTTACACGACAGTTAAGAAATTAACTTACTCAACTGTAACTTAGTTACTTGAGTGAAAGTCCTGTTGGAATAGTCACCCGTTTAAATCTTAGACACCAAATCATGGTTTGCAATAGTGAAACAGGATTTTACAGCTCTGTGACGTTATCATACAATCAGCTGTTATCTTGAGATAAGCAGCTCAAATGTAGTGTTAATGTTACAAACTAATCCACCATGAATTACCACTTACATCAACACATGGCCAACACGTGTTCTGCTACAGAAAAAACATTTAGCCTATTTTTGCCACGTGATGGTGTTAAAAGTAAACACAGTGGTGCACTAGACATAATCTGTGGGTACTTTATATCAAGCATCCCCGATCACTACATAGAATCTCCTAAATGTCTTTATGTAATGTAATGTAATGTTTTTACTGCAAAAGCCTTTTTACCCCAAATAAAGGCAGGGCAGGACACAGACGGCTGATATGAAGGTGGAGACAGCCCAGTTATAGTCTGTACTACTGCAAACAGCTATTCACGATTCATCAACAGTGACTCAAAGCTCAAAGCTCAAATAAAACCATGGTTACAGTGGCTTGAGTGTCTTAAAATAAGGCAGATGTGTGACCAATTAGTCGATATATTGATAGCACATTTCCACCTTATCTATAAGCCCACCTAATTTAGGATTAGTGGTTTCTCTCACACAGAAGCAAAATGTACATGTTGGCTGTTGTGCTTGAGGTGTGTTCAAGTGCCACTTTTTGGCCCAGTCAAAGCCCAAAATGTCATCTTGTTATGTCCCTGCCCTAAGAAGCTTATAGTCTGTAGACATAGCCTTCATTTTTAGATAACAATCCCCACAGGGAGAGTAGTCATCTATAAGGCTATCTGTGTTGTTTCTGTGTTATCTGCATCCACAAAGTTGTCTTCGGCTTTACCCCCTAGATTGATAGGAATTTTCCAGATAACCACAGATAGTGAGAAGGCTTCTTCTGATCATTAGTAAGAAGTAAGGAACACATACTGTTTAAAGAGCAACTGTGACTGGAAGATTAATCCCTCTTTCATATATTCATGTCAGTGCTTGTTACCAGCCTTTAGTACATAAATGTTTGCTAGCTCATTCATCAACCTAAATGAAAATTCAAAGTGTCACTGGTTGTAGATGAGAGACATTATTTTGACTGTTGTGTGGCTGTGTCAGTGTAAATCACACCAATGAAAGACAGTCAATAAATACTGGATTATACATATACAGCATTATTATTTTTTCATTAGTTATAATGCAAAGAACTTCACTGTGGATAAAGATGAACAGCAAACACCATATCTGCCATTTTATGCACATACACAGAGCTCTTTCTATGAGAGAGCGTAAATACAGCAGGTCTGAGATCGGTCGGGTTAAACATTAAATGGTTATTTGGAAATAGACACTGCGACGCAATGGCAGAAGGCTCCAGTAAGCATCGCTTGAATTAATTTAGCACGGACCTCTGAAAACATTATGAAGTACTACAGGACTGTGCCAAGCAACTAATATATTAACTATTCAGCAAAACATCATTGACTATGCTATAAAGCGACAACAGAAAAATAAGAGAAAAACAATACAAGTGAATATTTCCCTTCACTGAACCGTGCCTAGGTTTAGGAACAGGACAAAACACAACCACACACAGACTAGACCATGATGCACAGTGACAAAAAACTACTCAAACCAGCTCCATAGTATTATTAGCTCTTTTCAAAACAAATAATGTGGTATATAAAACACTACAGTGCAGTTGCAAAGAAGCTATGTGGATATTTAAGTATTTACTAATGTAAATATATTTCTATCCCATATGAAGGTTAGTGTACATCTGTTTACACACCATGATTAAGGTACTAAGGTATTAATTTTCCACCGAAGAGTTATATTTATTGACAAATACATGCTGCTCACAACTACATCAGAGTGTTATAAACCATTTACTACTTACTACTAAATCCTGGGACGAGAAGCAATGTGTTACCAGTGTAGGTAGGGTAAATAAAAGTTGCACTTTACTGGATCTAATTCAGTGATTTTAAAGAATGAACTGATTAAATAAACAGTTGAACGCGGCGTTGTGAATCCGAAAACCAGATTGTAGATAAGAAAAAATGCGAATAGTCTAATATTCAAAACCCCAACAACACATTATCGAAAGTGTAACAGCTTACGAATAGGGTCCATATGAACATAGATTTATATAACGACGAAAAAGACAAAGACATCGCCTGATGTTCAACACGGCAAAGACCAAAATGTGTTTACACTTTCCACCTGGCTAACCAGTGTTAGCCTGCAAGCTAACGAAATCAGCTTTGGCTATAGAGCTTCGGATAGCAGGAAGCTAGTTCCCAACTTTAATCGCCCAAAGAGTTGGAGCTTAGCTGAGCTATGGTATTTAATTTACTCATCTGCTGGGCAGTTTAATCGACGACACTGTTTATCTAAATCTAATACAACAGTCTTAAAACTTTAAATACTGTCCGAAGAGGATTTCTACCGACCTAGAGTTTAAAGAGGTGAATTTACAAGCTAGCGAAGCTACAAACTGCTAACGCTAGCTTCACGTCAGCGCAGAGGAAGTTCTGATCTGATATTAACTAACCGTTAGCTAGTTCTGGTCGTAAACACAATTTTTTTTCAAACACTTACTCTAGAACTTTCTCCGCGTGTCTTTCATTTCACAGCAGAAGTGTGAAATGAAAGTGGTGTAGCCTCCATTTCACAGAAAGCCGTAACTGAAAGTCTGTTGCAAAAAAAAAAAAACTTCGCAGGACAGCGGAGGTGCATTCCCCGAGTGAGTCTGACTGACTGGGTGTTAAGTAGGAAGACCAGCAGCCGCACTTCCGGTAGGAATGGTGGGCTTTTCAAAGTAAATGTCTTTATTTATTTATTTATTTAAATTATTATTTTTTTATTTGACTTTATTGACCCTCATGGGGAAACTGTTGTTGGACAGCTTCACATATGGGATGACACTACTACAGTCACAGAAAACTAATAAGACCCTAAGTCTATTCACATAAGTAATCCTGCAGTTTTAATAGTGCTGTGTTACAGGAAATGCAGGTTTTTCTTCAGGAAAAGTGCATATGTTTCTGTCACCAATACTAAAAATAAATAATTTTCTTTCTCTCTGGGATTATACTAACTTTACCCAGAATTAAATACTCATTTTAACCAATAAATATTATGCCTTTATCTATTTGTTTACCATATTTGTATGAATAACATTAATCTGCAACTAATATTTTAAGTTGCTAGTGTTTCTAACTTTACTACTAAAGTTTTGAGTAACTAGCTGCCATGTAACGACTGTAATGTTTCCCTCTAAAATGTAGGGAAGAGAAATTATGTGTTATCACATTCATTGGCCTATATTGAGATATTTTAGTGATTTTTTCCTATCAGTTTGCAAAGACAACAATCATAAACAAATCAAACACATTTTTCTCTTTTTTCTAGAAAAATTTGATTTGTCTCCAATTAATCCTATAAGAAAGGAAAGTCAGTACTTTTATTTGTGAAACAAGTGTCTCTGTCATATTGCTAGCAGCTGTTAACTTGACACGTTGGCAGCTCCAGTGTTCATCTGGAAGTGGAAACACTGTCCCTGTGGCCATTGAGCAGTAGTGTCCTCACACACCCATCACGAAGGCACAATCGCAGCTTGGTTTTATAAATTCATAAGACTTATCCTAACTTAACCTGTACACTTCTAAAGCAAACAATGTCCATAACTGTACCAACAGTAACACAACTACTGAGCTTAATATTTAAAGCTTTACCCCATGGAGAGCAGTTTTTGTTTGAGTGTCCAGTTTCATCATCATATATTTTTGCTTTGTTGACACACAACAAACCAAGATGTTATTCTACAGATGCTGATGTTTGTCACAGAGGATTCGGTTAATTTTTTCTACGTGGACCATTAGTCACTATATGACGACAGTTTCAAAATGTCTGTTTCAAAGTTATATAAAGCTGCTTTCCAAACACTTGCATCACACTCTTCACTCACATTTCAAAACATGTATATGTTTTTATATGGCTGTATTTGTTTTAAGCACATGACTGTAATTACACCACACCCACAAACACCTACTGTATGTCATTTCAGTTGGTTTCTTTATTCCAGGCATACCTAATAGCTGTAAAAAGAAACATCATACTACTACTTAAAACACTTCAGTGGAGATTTTCAGATACACAAAAAGTTTCTTTAAACAAAAACATGCAGAAATGTGTGTTAAACTAATAGGTATTTTAAATATAACATAGTATCTACATAATAAGTGCATTTACTTACTAAGTACTATACTTAATTACAATTTCTGCTGTAGTATTGCAATTTTCTGCTACTTGGAGTTTGTCACATTTTAAAAAATCTCCTCTTTTAATTACTGTTTTCAGAATCATTAATGTGAAAAACGATGTGCGATGTGTTACTGATACTTTCAGTTACGTAGATTATCAGACCATCGGACTTATCAGGTATCGCTTCAGACTGAGTGTTGTTGTTGTTGGATATCTCGGTGGTTTCCTGAGACTCTTTGCTCCTAATAACAGTTTGACAGCTCCCGGAGGACCTCTGTCGGCGCATGCGCACACGCCGCCTCTTCAGATACCAACTGAAGCAGGGATAACGGACAAACATTAGCGAGAGGTCGCTAGCGTAGGGAAGTTATAGTCCTCTCACCAAAAGCTTTTTCTGGGCTTAATAAAGAAATGAGGTAAATAGTCAGAAAGTTAACTACGGTATCCCCATTTGGAACGGGCTGACAGTGCCACGGTGAAAATGGACCAGGGCTTTGACGACAAAGATTCAGAGGGCCGGTGGCAAAAACTGTACCTAGTAAGTATGTTAGCATAGCTAGCATATTAGCTAACACAGATGGTCATTACTTCAAGCGCGCATTTAATTTAGCAAGATGCTAGCTCGACTAGCTCGTTAAATATGTGTTGTCTGTTCTGTTATTCATCGCCAGCTGGATTATTTAACACCTTTAATGCCACGTAACATTTTTTTTTTACATTTTTTTGTTGGTCCATACACACTTAGCCTTGTGATAATGTCAGAGTTGCCGTAAGTTTAGTCTGACATAAGCTTGTGCATGTGATTATTACTCCCTGTCACTACACACCTTGATTCACTTTTGTACTCCTTAGTGCGATTTTATTGAGAGAAAGTGTATTATGTTCGGAGCTTCATCAGCTACTATAATGTGATTAGTGGACGGACACACTTCAAATAGGATTTTCCCAGGTTTCCTGCACCTACAGTGTAACCTAGTGATGGGATTGAGCTCCTACAGTAACATTTATTGAGCTCCTCGTTTGAGGACTCACTGAGAGATTTCCTCTATCTAAACAATCTTCTCGTTGTTTTCAGGAAATCAGGAATCAGTCCCACGAGTGCTCCTACAAAGTGGCAAAGTATCCAGAGAATCGCAACCGAAACAGATACAGAGATGTCAGTCCATGTAAGTAAACATTTGCTGAGAGTTCAGTGTATCTGTCCATATACAGTCCACCCTCAGCTAATCTTCTCTCTTTTTTGCTGCCTCCAGTTGATCACAGTCGCGTGAAGTTGAAGAACACAGAAAATGACTACATCAATGCAAGTCTGGTAGTAATGGAAGAAGCCCAAAGAAATTACATATTGACTCAGGCACGTCCAAAGCTTTTTATTTCTCCTTGTTTTATAAATGTTATCTTTAAAATATGTAAAAATATAAATACAGATTACAAACCTAACCTTAATGTAACGTCACAAACGCTTGGTTTGTTCAGTCAAACAGCGCAAATTGCAAAGATACTGAATTTACTGTCACACAAATCAAAGACAGACAGACTGTCAAGGACAGTCTTGAAAAATGTATTGTTTTTTGTAATTACATTCTCAATGTCTTATAATATTAAGACCTACAAACTTATATCAATGTAATTAGGTATCAAAGTTGTCAAGATAATTTAAGGTGCCTTCATGAATAATTATATTACTATATAAAGCTTTGCTTTACATATTGAATTACACGCATATGTTCTGCCCCAGAGCTTGATGGGTGACTGCGTAGCAGTGTGTGTTCACGAGGCAGAGTAGCTACAAATGTTCTGGTGGTAAATCTTTGAAATATTTAGTATTTAGTGAGTAGGAGTTGCTCAATTGAATTACAGTTTCTGAACACAGACAGTGAAGGAGTCACAGTCACAGTAGAGAGACATTCACCCACATGTTTTAGTGACTCACATCACGTAAAGTAGTTAATGCCTGGCCAAAATGTCGCTATGTTTCTTGTTGCTTTATGAAAATTGTTGCTAACATTAACACAGTAGCTAAATTGCCACCACTATACACTGGAAGGTCATGTGACTACGCTCTCCACTGTTTATATGGAGACTGACAGATCATCTCTTTATTAGAAAACAAGCAAACTGAACACAGGCACAGAGCAGGTCGTCACGTTCAGATACGTACATAATGATGTCAGTAAATCGCAGTCTTTTGCGGTTATGTAATTGCACAGGTTGACATCGAGATTATGATTGTGATCAGATTAATTAACTAATTATTAAGACTAATAACCTTAACCATAGTTAAGGAAAGCCATGTGTGAGACATAGATGTGTTTAAAAACTAAGATCAGTCAACACTAGTCTACATATTATGCCTTTTCCTGCTCACAGATAGTGTTGTTTGTGTACAGTTTACAGTACCTATGACAGCCCTACTCAACAGCCCATAGTGGTGAGTCTTAAGATACTCACCAGAGAGCTGTAATAATGTGTCTCAGGCCACTAAACTAACCACTAATTCTAAAGAAATGAATGTCCAGGGGGAAATTTTGTCTGACGACCCTTGTTGGATACCATATCTATTCATCTGATTATCTCATGACCAAAAGGAGATCCTAGGACACAGGCTGATCCTAGTCAGCTGCCTGATGACTTTTGGGATCATAAATGGTTTGGATATACCTTTCATCATATTAAAGGCAGCTGCTCTGTAGAAGTCAGCGTGCCCCTATAACACCACCAGTCAGACTGGCAATTGGGGTTTAAATCATTTAATAAGTGAATTTTTTTACTGCACTCACCACTGAAGTCAGACATAGCAGCACTGTTCGTGCAATTACACAGAAACCAGTCAACATATGAGGATTACAGAGGTTGTCTAATATTTACTTAAAAACTACCTTTATAACCATATCATAAAAACATGAACAAAGAAATACCATCTCATAACCAGTATATTACTGGTTATTACAGACCAAACAGTGTTGTAAATTATCCGTTCTCTGACTTAGTGTATTTGTAGTAATTATTCTAGTAATCCTCTTTCTTCTAGTAATTACGTATAAAGAGCAAAGATTAAAAGTCAATAGACAAACATTAAAAGTCATTTATAATGCCAAGCCACATTGTGGCATCTTCAGCCTACACAACTTTGAATATTCGTGCATCTCCAGCAAATGAAAGGACAAACAACCACTTAACTTTTTGGTGTGATATTTTTTTTTCTTGCTAGACCACAGAAAAATGACACGTGTCTGATAAAACAGATTGTTGTTCACCAAGTGGCGAGCAACACACTAATTTAATGTCACAGAAGGTTTGTTGAATTCATCATGACAGAACTCAGATATCAAGTTTCTCACAATAATTGTCATTCATTCATTACTACACAACAAACAGACAGTAGTGAACCAAATATGTGAACCTTTTGTGAAATACTGTAGCTGAATGCTGAGTACTGAATTTATGTCACAGCTTGTCTGGTGGCTTTTCAGATTGTTCTCACTGTTTGTTTTGGTTCTTTTTGTTCTGAGAGGCAAAGCCAGACCCTTTAGCATAGTAATGTACTGAAGCCCACATCATGGACTCATTGTCCAACGAATCATATCCTAAATTTTTTGCATTTTATTTCAGGTATGTGAATCTTGACATGACATTTACCAGTGTGTTGCTGGACACAGTGACATTTTTAAAATCCTGTTACTGATATATATTAGCATATCTACATGACAAAGTACACCAGCAAAGAAAAGGCTGGTTGACAGTGTGTCAGCATTGTCTGTGGGTTTTTACATGTCTGTCTTGCATTATAAGTCAGGGTAGCATTTGACATTTAACCAACACTACCAACTTTACCACATCATTTCCTTTGCCTATGTTTACCTTTTAAATGAACTAAATCATTTTGTAAATCCCTGTTGCGTATTTATCACATTAGGAAATAACAGCCTCAGCCTGTTACTCAACCTATTCATGCCTCAACCTTTTTTCTTCTTCTGTGTAACTGATCAAAGTGTTTTTGTTGTTCACAGGGCCCCCTCAAAAATACCTGTGGCCACTTTTGGCTCATGATCTGGGAGCAGAAGACTAAGGCGATTGTAATGCTCAACAGGGTCATCGAGAAAGGCTCAGTAAGTACGATAAAAACAGACATCTTATTTTCTGTTATCTCTAATTTGTCTGGTTTCAGACACACCTACACACAGATTCTGTTTGCAGCTTCAGACTGCAGAAATACTAAAAAGACCACAGGTAGATTAGTCATACATGGACCTCTTTGTCACACTTAACAGCCCACTGACATTGTAAAGTAATGTAATAACAAGTAATGCACCTTATATAATGCATATTGAGTCCTGTGTGATTGGTATGTTGTGGAGCTTCCCTGTTATTCCAATAGGATAACAGTTTTGACATGCTCACAGATGTATGAGGAAGTGGAATCCAGCCCGGACTCTCAACTCCTTTAATTTTAGTGATCCAGTGACATATCTGTCAAATACACACACACATAGTAGCCACCATTTGTACACACAGCACCCCTCTCTTTTAGAAAAGGCAGCTGGAACGGATCTCACTGGGTCATGATATTCATTCACCAACTGTTTTCTTGGAAATTGAAGATAGAGGACCTAGTGCACAGATATTGCTACTCTTACAAGAATACTTTATGAAGGCTTGCTCTGTACTCAGAATTCTCTGTATGTTAACATGGCTGTTGTGGACATAACTTGAGTTTTTTTCGCAGTCAGCAGTTCTGACAGATTACTTCCTGTTCCCAGAAAATGTAATATACTTTTTGAATTGTGTTAATCTTAACTTTGTCTGAGCTTGATATAATTGTTTCCACTGATGTTAACAAAATGGCTTTTCCAAAGAAAAAAAGACGAGGTTAAATGTGAAAACATAAAAACAAGTTGATTTAGTTCTCAACTCTAATTTATTGTCCAAATTTGATGTCAGCTGCTTTCCCTCAAGGTCAATCTGGCTTTTCTTTTCTTTTCATCGGGTGAATTTCACTGTCAGATGTTTAAATTCTTTGGGAAATTAATGTTCTCTTCTCCTTCCTTCTTTTGTGAAAGGAAAAGTGTGCCCAGTACTGGCCCACGCCTGAGGAGAGGGAGATGTCCCTCAGAGACACACGTTTCTTGGTCACGCTGTTGTCAGAGGACACCAAGTCTTACTATACCACCAGAGTGTTGGAGCTGCAGAACATTAACGTAAGACAGAAATTTATTTTGAACTCTGGCAATTCCTGTAAAAGGTGGCAAAGGAGAACTGAAATGGCTCAAGGATGTCACACCAAGAGACATCACATGTTTCTGTCCTCTTAGGAGTGAAAGTATTGTTATTCCTAAGACTCTTTGCTTTCTGTTTACACAGGCTCAGATGGTTTAGATATTAAGCTCTAGTAATTAAAACAAACATATGCCTAAACTACAGTCTAAACTTTGAAATTATATCCTAACTTAAACCTTTATACTATGAACTTTTGTGAACCCTGTTTCCCTTTAAAAAAAAAAAAAAAAAAGAAAGAAAGGAAAAAAAAAAGAAAGAATACAAGAAAATGAGACAGGAAAACAAACTTCACATCTTGATTTGCTATTTTGGTGTGTCAGATTATCAGAAACTGAAACTGTTGTAAATGTTTGCTTAGTTCAGCTGTTAAACACTTCACAAATAGCCTCATGTAACCTCAGCCAGTACTGATAAAATCAGCACTGGCAGGCTCACTTCAAATACACAGAGGTTTTATAGTTTTCTAGCTGTTAACACCTCTGTTTGTCTACTTTCACAGACAGGGGAGAAGAGAGAGATCTACCACTTTCATTACACAACGTGGCCTGACTTTGGTGTCCCAGAGTCCCCAGCGTCCTTTCTAAACTTCCTATTCAAGGTGCGGGAATCGGGAGCTTTAGGGGTGGATCATGGGCCGGCTGTGGTTCACTGCAGTGCTGGAATCGGACGCTCAGGGACGTTTTCATTAGTTGACACATGCTTGGTTCTGGTAAGCCCTGCCTCTCTGTGACCCATGAGGTCTGACTTCTTTCTTTAATTGACATTAGAGACTCGAATTCAGTTATTGTGCTTTCTAGACTAGTCACCTGTTGTACGACCACAAAGTGTTACATAAAATATATTCTCCACCAAATATTCTTACTAACAGCAAAATACGTTGCCACAGGATAATGCTAAACCACATACTGCATCTGTGACAACAGCACAGAGTCCAGGTGCTGAGCAGGTCTGTCTGCAGTCCAGGCCTTTGACCATTTGGAAATTATTTGGCTCATCTTGAAAAGAAAGTAAAAGCCTCAGGACCATTGAGCAGTTAGAGTCCTATACGAGGCAAGAATGGGACGACAAAACTCCAGCAACTTGACTTTTACAGACTGTCATTGTGGTAAACATGGTTCTGTCAAAACATGTTGCTCCCATCAATTTCAAAAGTACTGTATTTATTTCTTAATATGGTACATTTGTAAACATTTGATATTTTTGGAAGTTGTGAAGATGATGATGCTCTCCTCACTGTACTTCCCTGATGATGTTTTCATGTTGCTATGTGGTTGTCTTTTTACACCACATGTAGTGCTTTTCTTTCTTCCTAAACATCGTTTCATCTGTCCACAAGATGTTTTTCCCTGTAGTGTTGAGCCTCAAATAATAAATCTCCATAGTAACTTAATTTGTCTTCAGATAATCTGCTTCCGTGCAGCTGAAATGGGGTTAAATTAAGCTGGGATAACAAGAAACTTACAGTTTGGCTCCACAGAATAAATCCCCATGTTAACTTGGCTGGATTTAATTCATCCTGCTTTTGTACAACCAAGTCAAGGATAACTGGAAAATCCCAGCTTAATCTCCTATCTTGGTTTTGTGCAATGCCCCTCTGATCACATTTCATGACCACTTCATGTAGAAAACCAGGACATAGCAAGGAGTGCCACTGTGCTCCTGCGACTGTAGTTGTCTTGGTAGCACAAATAGATTTAAGGGAAAATAGTAAAACTTAAAATATACCTATATTCTCACTGATACCTGGTTAAAATGTGGGTAAAAAAAAAAATTGCATGGTTATTTACAAGCCACATCTCAAAGTTCTGTTTGGTTTCCTGTAGGTATACTCAGAAATGCACAAAAACAAGGTGGTGATGAGGTAGATAAGTCACATCTAAGTAGTAAAAAGTACACAAGAGTCAGCTGCAGTATTTCATCCCAAGACTGGTAATGAGCAACAGAGTAAAAATGATCTTGGCCCAAAAACAACAGGACTCATCCTGACAGCTTAATTAGAATAAGAGTCCATCTTGGTCGGCTGAACAGAAATGCTGTTTTCTCCAGATGGACAAAAGGAAAGACCCCTCATCAGTGGACATCAAAAGCATCTTGTTGGACATGAGGAAGTACCGTATGGGCCTGATCCAGACACATGACCAGCTGCGTTTCTCCTACATGGCTGTCTCTGAAGGAGCCAAGTATATCATGGGAGACTCGTCTGTACAGGTACCTGCACCACACACTGAGTGAGGATCAAGTTCGTGGAGAATGTCTTTACCTTGACTGTGCTCGGAAACTATTTCCTCCCTCTCTCTTGAGACAGTTGTCCTCTTCTCTTGTCCGTGTTCAGTGAGGTGCACAATGATCCCAATTAACATTTAAATAACTTTTGAATGACTGATTTTAAGATTGAGGACACCTGTGATACAGTTTTCCTTCGTATGTTGCAAGAAACAGTGAGGCTGAAACTTTTAGAGAGAAACTGTGATTCTTTTATTTTTATCTTAAGGCTTGACACTGTTACTAAAAATCTTGGACGCAAATTTGCTTTGATCAATCCATGTGGTTATACACAGAGAAAGTAGCGAACATGTCTGGAAAGACGTCAAAAACCAAACCAGCTTACCACAATAGTACAATGTCAAAGCAAAGTATCCAGAACACAGAGTTGATCCAACACCAGGTAATGAACGTTTGTGTAAAGGAGCTGTATTCTCATGAATAACATGTTGCCCTTGTGAAAGCTCTTAGAAGAAAAAGTGATGAAATCACATAAAAGGCTTGGTAGGTTAGGCTTAAATTAAATAATGGGTAGACTAAATATATATTTATATTGGACATGGGCACGAGTAAAAATTAACCAAATGCTGTTGGATAGAAAATGAGATAAAATAAGAATGAAAAGAGCAATTAAAATCACGATGCAATTTATTTATCTAATAATAATAA
>OMLM01008300.1:47841-67439 GCA_900302695.1 Helostoma temminkii
TATATGATAACAAAACTGAAAACAATACAGCAGAAGACAAATTATTGTGAAATGAAATCTGATCAACCATTAAAAATCCATTTACAAATGATTTAGATTTTATTTAAGAAGAGAGACAAGATGTCTCCCATTTTTTTGTCAGCTCAGTACCTTTTTATGTATTATCTACAAAATAGTCTGGAGCTTTTCTTTAAATGTTTCCAATCATAAGGTTTTTACCAAGTCTACATGTCTCTGATTATGTCTTCTTTGGGTTTCTGCTACATCAAAAATCATATTTTATTTTTTTGTCACTTATGTAAAGTCTTGTTTTTGTCTGGTTCCACATTAGGGCAGGATCGAGTTCACCTTTGACCTCACCCTCAACGATCTTGCGTGCCGATGCGAGAAGCAGACCCATGCCGAGGTCTGCAGTGGCTTTTCTCACCACGCCGGGTGTGTTGGTCACCTTAACCCCGAGACTGTTGATGTACGGCACGTCAAGGTGGTCGACACCCACTCCTCCGTTGGAGACCACCTTCAGCGATGGAAGTAAACTGAGCAGCGACGGCTCTGCTGCAGGACAGGCGTTCCATTGGAACATGGCCTGGATTTTAGGACCGTGCAGCTGAGGGTTTTTTAGAAAGTCACTGTGGCAGATGATTTGGAAGTGTTGTCTCATTATGTCAGCAGCCTCTTCAAGGAAACCCTGCTCCCCTACCTCTGAGATCAGAGCCCATGGCTTTTCCTGATCCATCACCTGTAGCCAACGAGCTAACTTTAGATATTAAGCACGTCTCAAGACAGACATGCATCATGTGGGAAAGAGGGACAGTGAGATAAAAGAGACAATGGACAAAGACAATGTACTTTACAATACAAGGAAAATAATGTATAAGACACAAAATAAAGATTTTAAAATCAAGAGAAATTCAAAATAAAATAAATGGGTTTAGTGGGAAAAGTATTCAAATGTAAAATGACTCTACAGTGTAAAAAAACTACATTAAAAGTCCTGCATGCACAATTTTACTTAAAGTTAAGTAAAAGTGTAGTACTTATGATCATCCTGCCAAAGTCATGTTACAGTGTCATGACACAACAGTCTGGCTTCAGCAACAGTGTGAAGAATCTGGACCTTTTACTTTACTGTAGTTTCCTCAGTTACTCAAATCACTTCTCATTAATTCTCACATCTTGATAAACTGTTACTGTGTTTAAATATGTCTGAAGAAGAAAAACAGGATGAACTTGCAAACTGCTCCAGAGAGCGGGTACTTACAAGGGTCTCTTGTTCTGGTTTTTTACTGAGCTTGACACAGGAAGAATTACTAAGGGAACTGTGAGGATTTCAAAATAAGAGCTTTTTAAACTATGAACCCAGGGACATGGAAAAGTAGACACAACTGTAACTATTGATGGCCAGAGTAACCTGTCTGGAGGTGTTGTCAATTAGTCAAATGAAAACATTTATTAGAAAACATTATTTGATTAAATAAATCAGAAAATCAATCAGAAAGTTTGTTAGTTGTCCATTAAAAATTGAATATGTTAAATGGGCATTTTTCACTATTGTCTTTAAATTAGATTTTCCAACCAGATCAATCAATTGATTATTAAAGAAAATTAATGATTTATTGAGAATAAAAATGACTTCCCTTATGAAAATAAAGTATACTGAACTGTAAACGCAGTACGACTTTCTGAATGTTACTGGACTGAAGCACAGCTGTGTCAAACATTATGGCTCTGAGTTGTAGTAAAGTTGTAGTAATACTTTAAACTCATTGAGGGGCAACTCGTATTGACTGCTCACCCTTTTTACTAATAGTTATTAGTTCATTACACAACAATTAGTTAACTACCATACTTAATCTGTTTAAAAGGCAAAACACCTTGTCGCAACAATTTGTGACAAATAATTAATTTATAAACTTAATAGTTTGTTTATAAAGTTAATGTTGAGTATTTTTACATAATATATAAGTACAAGTATAGGCCAAGTATACATAAACTTTTCTGTATATTTACAGAATTATATACATATTATACAAGTTTGTCTAGTATAACTCTGATAAGTACATAATAGGTAAACTGAAGGAATATATATTTGCTTAATTTTTCTTTATTTCATTAAAGTATTCTCTTATCTCTAATCCTATGTTTAGTTTAAAAGAAGTTACCAATAGTATATTTGAAAATACTTGTTTTTGGTAACTCATCTTCATGATGAATAATTAGCCACAACCTTGCTCAAGATTTTCATTTTCTTAACTGACAGACAGAAAACACTAAAGCACTCTGATGAAACTAAACTTATATGTAAGCAAGGAAGTCCGTAAGACTTTTTTTTCCTTGAAGGAATCTGGCTTTTATTACTGATCATACCAGTTCTGTATTCTGGAGACAGGAGTTTGTAAAACCACCCAGCTTCACATCTAACTCAATTTAATCAAACCACGCAGAAGAGAAAGGTAGAGGGCAGTGACTCAGCTCATTAACATCTTCACCATGAAAAAATCAATGGAAAAATGTTTTCTTTGCATGCTAACAACAATTTTTGTAAACTCACTGGCCGCTTTATTAGGTACGCCTGTACAATGTAATCCACTACCTCATCTGTCATTCGGGAGTGCACTACATCAAGAGGTGGTAATATGTAAAAATATGTAAAAATAATAATGTAGCCAAAACTTTATAAACCACTGTCCTCATTAGTGATTATTAATTAATTAATTTCCCCCAACAACAATTTGACCTCTGACCTCAAACTCTGCACCAAGTCTTCTTATCTTTAAAATGGGGAGCAGTGCATTGTGGGATTGTTTGCATAAAGCACTGTACATGTCATGTACCCTGTTCAGTGCACTATATGGTTATTTTCATTCCCTATAATATAAACACTCTTTCTAGTGCACTATATAGTGAGTAGTGAGTGATTTCAGACATGATCGTATTGTAAGTCCCTAGAAACATTTTAAATGAGCAACATGCACAGTACCTTCTTGTGCTGCATTTGTAGGACTACAGATCTGTGCAGCTCTCTCACTCTGAGTACCCATAATGCCTGTGCCGGACCCCACAGCTTCTTCACATACCTTAAGTGGCAGACACCTTTCATTCTGGCTGTAAAATTACAGGTGTTAACCCAACATTATAATAACACACTGTTTGTGCAGGTTTCTGCTACAAGCAGAGAGAGTGTGTATTTGAGAGATTCAAATTCAGACTCTCTGTGCTAATTTATTAAAATAGTTAGTTTAGTTAAACAAAATATTATGTTCAAAAAATTAATTAAAAATTATTTGTAACAGTTAATGGAAATTATTGAGGAGCAAAAAACAAGCACAGTGAAAATATAAACATTAAACATAAAATAGCTATGAATGGATGATTAACAAGACACTTGAGGATAAAACTGGACAAACTCAAGCAAACAAATGTCATTCTCCATATGTATTTTATCCTTTAGCTTAAAAAAGTAATTTATTTCATAATAAAGCTCTCACCTTTACAACTGGAACTTGAAGAGATTTTGTCAAACCTGCTGTTTTCTTTGTTTCTGGAATAGAAACTGAGTGATAACATAAAATTATCAAAATAAAAAATAACATAAAACAAGACACAGATAACTGCACCATGTGGATGACAAAGGCTGCAGACACTTACGACTCTACTATAAGCTGAGTGAAGTGGCTGGATGAAAGGGGAAATCATTACATAGAGTCTTTGCAGAGGCTCTAGTACGATGCACAGTGACCAAGGGTCAATAAACTCCCACTGCCCATAAAGAGACAGTGCAGTTCACTTTCTGTTTCCAGCCGATGTTCCTCTTACTGTCAACTTGTTAGCTGTGAGAAATGATCATCACAGGTTCATGCTAGCATGTTCCTTCAGAAGCCATAGAAATATATGTTCTTTTGCAAGTGTGCAAGTAAATATGGAGAACACTTTGTAGTGTTTTAACACAGAACAGTCTCTTAAAGGTGAAACCTTAAGCTGCACTGTTTTTTGTGAGTGTGAGAGCAAAATCAGTCAGATCATCAAACAAACTGTAATGTTATTGTAAACCTTTTACTTTGGCGGGGACAACTGCAATCAAGCGTTTGGGGGCAATTACTTTTTCACATAGGTCCAGGCAGGTTTAGACGTTAATAAATGAAATCATCTTTAAAAAAAATGCAATTTGTATTTATTTGGGTTATTTTGTGTAATACTGTAATTTGTTTGTTGATCTGAATATTTTAAGTGTGACAAATATGCAAAAACAAATAAAAAACAACCAGGAAGGGGGCAAATGCCTGATTTACAGCACTGTATTCCCACCTTTAAGACATTGTCATCTATAATCAATAAACTGTTACAAGAATAAAGAAAGCCCAGATTATTGTTCACGGAATGTGTTATTAGTTATTGTTATTTTAATGTACAAGATTGTTCTCTATGCATTTATGGTACTTTTTTTTTTTATTTATTCTCTGTGTCTGCTTGTTGTTCTCATCACTACCTGTATGAACTTTTTATTTCCTGTTTTGTAATCTACATGTTGACGAATAAAGATTTTTTAAAAAAAAATCACACTTCAGGCGTTGCCTAGCGATGGCTGTGACATCACACCTAGAAGGCTTTGATGTTCCACTGACAGACAAGTTATTTATATGACATTCAGAATGAGACTAGTCATTGTTCAGAGTTCGTTACACTGAGAGCAGTTCGTTAAAACCGATCAGTTCGCGAAAAAGCACTTGGCATGGACAAGAAACGTCAATCAACGGTAATACCAGTCAACATGGATGGAAGTTCACAAAGTGAGGAGACTCTGGAGGTAGATGTGGACACTTTACAGCCTGTGTTGGACTTTCTTCATGGGCTGACGATGGAGCAGTTGGATAGTTTGACAGCAAACAGAGTCTACAGTCCAACGAAAACCCTTATGGCAGGAAGCCTGTTGGACCTCATAGCCTCACTGAGCAGATCCATTCTTGGGTCTCTGGAGAGTACGACTAAGGCCGTGTCTGAGGAGCGTGTGCTGTCCGCTCTGGGTGACATCCTTCCTCAGACTTTTGCTGAGGCTCTGAACGTCACTGACGAGGTCCACAGTGTCAGTTCAGAGTACTTAACCAGCCTAATTACTATGGAGGTAACAAAATGTGTCAACTCTGCCCTGTCAGCTGGAAAGGACACTGCAGAAGTTGTACTAGGTGCAAAAGACACCTCCCCAGACACAATTAATGACATGATTTATCATGCCTGCTCAATTATTGAAGACTTAGCAGGTAAGATGAGAAGGCCGTGCACATCACATAGGCAGGGAGGTGCTATCAGCCCCACACGTGTGATTGGAAGTGAACAACATGTGCATTTTATCAAACATCACCGTCAGTGGAAACTGAAAGTGGAAAGCCAGGACACAGGACCGGCATCAGCAGAGGACAGGGAAAGTCTTGTAAGTACAACATCGAAAGTTGTCCTGGAAATCCTTCAGAAGGAGGTGAGTGATTTAACAGAACCTCTTCTGGGTGAAGTGTCAGAAAAGATTCATGAACACCTCGAATGTGGCTCCCTTCAAGACATGAAAGTGGTTGCCGAAGACATCGCCGAGGTGATTGTAGACAAGACGAAGAGCGTGAAGGTGAGCGGTGCTGCAGGAAAGGTCGATCCCAAATTGCCTCTGACCAAAGTGCAGAGCAAAGTCAAGACCTTTTTTGCAAAGCAGGTTGCTAAAGCATCGATTTATCGCACCGCGGCACAACTGAAAAACAAATTCTTTGACAGCGGCAAAGCTGAAAGCGGACAGCCAGTGCAGTCTCTGGTGGACGGAGTTGACTCACTTCTGCAGACAAGTGCGGGTGAGACGCAACAAACTGAGTTCTGCTGGCTAAAAGATACCTGTGCCGGTAAAGCACTGGATTTCACCAAACATCTTAGCGACATCCTGAAAGTGTATGCAGATGGCATGAGAGGTTCCCCAGAGACACTTGGGCAGAACCACGGGCCCATCAAAGTGTTTATAACTACGCCACGTTCTGCCATACACGCCTACATAATGGACAAGGTGTGGAACCTTGTTGGGCTGATGAGGTGGTGGATGAGGACCCAAGCTGACTCCCACAGCGACAGGGTGACAAGAGTCACTGTGGAAGAGGCGTCCGAGACTGCCTCGGTGTCTGGACAGGTCAATGACAAATTGGAAGAAAGAAGAAGAGAAGGAATGGAGAAGAGAAAAATGGGTGCACTGATAGCGATAGAGAAGCTGGTTTCGCGGCTTGTAAGGAAGTCAAAAGTGGAGCTGAAAAACACTCACAGCTTCACAGCGCGACTGTTCGAGATGGTATGGCGCGAAATCGAGTCGGAAGACTTTGAAGTCACGCCGCAAATTTTGAAACACCTGGACAAGGCAGTTTTCAAAGATCTGTGCAACAAATGGCCTTGTGCACAGATCATGCTGTCTTCGGTGTGTTTGGAGGAGCCGCTCATTGAAGAACATATTGTGGCTTCTTTCAAACGTCGCCTGCTTGAAGCACCGAAAAGAGGCAACGCTTTCCACAGTTTCTGCTCCAGAGTGCGGAAGAGCTTTTCCAAAGCCTGGAAGTTGTGTGCTGCAGACGTCCACGTTGAGGAGCAATCAAGCAACTCAAGCTCAAAACGTTATGGTCTGCCTCTTTGCACTATGGTAATTGTGAAAGACTCTATCAAGCCTATTGAGACTTAGATGTAGAGCTTTCAGGACCACCACAGTGGCACAAAGACAAGGGTTTGATTCCCTGTCCCCTGTTTTTGGGTGTTTGCACCATAGCTGCTGTGGTGGTGGTGGGTTTCTCCAGTTACTCCCACAATTTTCAAACTGCAGAAATTGCAAAAATAATTTGGTTGATAATAATAATAATTGAATAAATGAAAAAACAACTGGATTCCTGCTTGTCTTTTGTAGTGTTTTCTGTCAGAGCTGATACGAGCTCAGACTAATGAATAATTTTTCAGCTTTTGTGTAAAAATAATGTAAAGAGCAATTTATAAATGATGACCACCTAGTAGCATTAAACCCAGATGGTTAGCTCATATGCCTACACAACTATAGGCTATAAGTGTATTTAGGTGCGTTTAGGTGTTTTAATGCTGACTTTAAATGTTTTTAAGAACCCAGATATTAAAGGATTTATTTCTTCCCCTTTTAATTATCATCTAATCAATGCACCACGAAGAGGGAACCCTATCACCAAGTTCTTCTCCACTGTGTATAAAATCATCTCTAAGCCCTTCAGATAGTAGTGTGTTATCAGAGTGAAATAACATCTAACATCTCATAACACATAAGCTGCTTTCAGACATGCCCTGGAGCCTGGAACATATGTAGATATTATTTATGGAGCCATCTCTGTGACTTTAATATTTTACATGTTGGCATTGAAAACAAAGTCGACATTACTGGAGTTATCCAGTGTGAAGACCACACATCTGCAGATATGATAAGGTTTCCCCTGAAAACTTTGGACATGACAAAACTTTTTAATTTCACCAAAACGACTGCAGATTTGATCCCTATGTAATGTAACCTACATCAGGGCACAAGTGTCATTTGAACACACAACCATTAGGTGGCACACATGAATGGGCTTGTTTGTGCTGAAAGACTTGGAAACTGCTTCTCAGATTGCAGCGGCTGGTTTGTGCACCACAGTTTGTAGAAATGCAGGAATTTCAAAACACTGTCTACAGGTATTTTGACAATGTTATTTTTCAGTGTAGTCAGTTATTTCATTAACTTTAGAGTCTTTACAATTCTCTGAAAACTGACTTGTGCTTGTAGTAAACAAAATATTGTAAACAATGTTTTAAACAAATGTTTATTTAAAGTTGATTAGTATTGCAAGGAGTATCTGTTGAGGGTGCATGGAACTTTTTTTTTTGCTGCAACTGTTCACACCGGAAATGTATCACAACCACATTTCTATTGTCTTCATGACCAGACTCGCTGGTGCTCAGTGACACCTGGAGGCTAATTTCAGCTTTTACCCAAATTATCTATGAATATGAACGATATGACAAAAGTTCTGCATAGCCGTTTCCTTTACACTTTATAATAACTTCCTCCTTTTGGTGCAAGTGGTGAGAGGTGATGAGTTTGGTGCGATGTTGTGTGTGTCTTCTCTGCTTCAGAGAAGGCCACACTGTGCATGAAGCCATAGGTCAGCAGCAGCTTACATGCTTTTCTCTGTTGCATAATCCCAAGACTAACCTTAAGGTTTTGCTTGTTTTGTACCTCACTTGTAAGTCGCTTTGGACAAAAGCGTCTGCCAAATGACTAAATGTAAATGTAAATGTAAGGTACCTGCTCCTCATCTCCTCCCTGTGTCCTTTCACTCCTCCAGCACATTTGTGACTGTCACATCCTCCCTCTTCCCCCAAATTTCACTTTATCTCTCTTGCCATATCTTTCACCCTATGCTCTTCCCAGGTATTCATCAGCTCCTCCAATCCTACTGCAACCTCCAGTCTGCAACCTTCTCTCTCCCTGTCGTTCTACTCTGGCCAAGAGCCATTTAGGCTTTCATTAAGCCAGTTCAGTTCACCAGCCAAGCTCCAGTTCCATCTGCTGCCACGCCCAGCAGCAGGTGGCCTTTTAGCAAAGTGCTGACTCACGTGGTGGTAGATACAGCAATTATGTGTCTGCTTCATTACACAGCATTCTGGATCCTGCCATCAGGACTCTTTGCCGATCAATTAGCAAACATGGAAATATTATCCATGTCACATCAGGTTTTGTTTTTGTATTTTAAGGAAACTGCATTAAATACTTAATCACCTTTTCTGGTTGTGGTTTTCAGTGACCTCCCCTCCTGAAAACACTTTCCGAATTCCTTGCATGTCACACTCTCGCGTCTGCAGACAGGTGAGGACCCATACCTGACCTGTGGTGTCATAGTTGTCATGGCACAGCACAGAAGAGACACTAATAGATTGCTGACGTTTGTTCACAGACCCATCCTGACTCAGCTTATCGACACCACGCAGCTCTTTGAATTCAAGGTGTAGGTACCTTTCACTCAGCCTCCTCTGAACAGATAAAAATAAAACTCCTCAATGCCAATGACTTTGCTGTAGAATTTCTTAACGCTGTTTGTGCTGCATTGTCATATCTTGTACGTTCATGTACTTTCTGGCAGCAGTAAACTGCAGGGAAAGAATCTAGTTGCGCTGGATACCATTCGTAGCCTCTAACTCTTATCTACTGTCACATACAGTGACATACATACATACATACACAAAATAATCTGTAAAAACAGCAAGAACAATAGCAAACTGTTGTCTCACTTACTTAGCCATCAATTAGCTAATTCAAATGTTAATTAATCCAAACAGAATTCACAATATTTACTTCACTAAAGGACTGATATCACACCACAAACACTACTCCATTACAAGTGAGAACTACAGAAGTGTCACTAAGCATTATGCTGTACTTAAAACTTTTTAAATGATTTACTGGCAAAAGCAGCGAGCGTGTCTTAGGGTCCTCATATAAAGACATGGTGACACGGGATGTGTCTAGAGATTTCACTGATGTAACTATGGAGGCCAAAACATTAGAGACACCTCTTAACATAACGTACTCCAGCACGACTCCACCGCCCACAATGACCTCAATAACTCACATGTAGAGGAATTATCACATTTCTGACTGTTTCAACTTAAAAACTGAAAAATTATAACTTTGTAAATGTAGAATTCATGGCAGAGCTGTTGTACTGGATTACATTAGATTGCATAGGTGTTATACCTGATCAGTGTATCGTTAGTTTAGTATACTTAATACACATCAAGTACATTTTCATAGAAAGCAGGAATCTGCTCTTGACCTTGTTCGTGGACACCTGCTGAACATCGTTCAGACTGATAAAAGGTTAAATTGTGTGATAACGCGTCTCAAGTCACTCAGACTTCCAACAGTTTTTGCTCATGGGCTGTTCCCCTGCAACTTCAGAGGATTTCCCCTTGTGCAGGTTGTCTTGCAGAAATACAATAGCCATCGCACAAACGTACACAGGTTGCAGTCATGTGCTCCACACACACGTTTCAGCACATTCTGGTGAAGAATAAATTCACCAGCTGGGTAATCCAGTCAGCCTGGGCACTAGTCTGCTGCTCATGACTCACATCCCTGTGCAGGTTGACTCAGTAGAACTGGACTTCAGCTCCCCTCTAAAGCAGGGAGCACCCACCGCATCAATAACCACTCAAACATAGAATAATAATATGACACATTGATACTAGGTTTGCGGACCAAAGTGTGTATTCCAAAAATAACTAATGAAGCTGAAAAAAAAATCGTTTAACATCCATTCGTGCTGATGAATTCCACACAGTGTGGTTGATGTGCCTGTAATTTTCAATGTTTTTTCCACACAGTGTGGTTTTGCCTGTAATTTTCAATGTTTTTTCTCCAGAAGATCACAGCCCTGAGTCAGAGAAGTGCTGCCAGGGAGCTTAGCTCACCTTGAAACTTGGCCACGCTCCTCAGCAGGTTGACAGCAGCACAAGGTTAGCGCTGTCTGGTTAGGTAACAGATTATCAGCAAGAAGAGGTTGTTGGTCCTCTTCTAGCTCAGTAGCTTCTCCATCCAGCACCAGCTACTTAACCTCGCCCTTAAAGCCGCTGTTACCTAATGTCAGGGCCCGTGTAGAGCCATGGGCCGGCTAATTTAGAAGCCTCTTGGCACTTGAGCTGGGACACACCAGGCCTCACTGCTGTGTGCACGGATGAGTGCGAAGTTGCGGACTGCTCTTCAGTGGACAGTCAGATCAATGTTATGCAAACCTATTAGTCAGAGGCTGCGGTGCTAGCTCCACAGTAGTCAGGGACTTTGCCTCAGGGTTGAATGCACTGATGAACTCTCACGTCTATTAAGACTGAATAACACTGTTGTATGAAGATCTATGACAGAGAAGCACAGTTTTGTACGACTTAACTTGTAGGATGTGCTATAGCATTTTATCTGCAAGAACCAATTTCTGGTACCTTGATTCTGCACCAGTCTTCAGTCTTTGTCAATTATTAAAACATTTTTGTTACTCGTGTATTTGTTTACATATTTGTTTATTATTTTAAATGCTAAAAACTAATGTTCATTAGTGGAATTTGACATAAAACAAGAATCTGCCATATGATTCTGTGTATAAAGCCAGATTGCATGGTATTTTTTTTATTACAGGGTCTCCCTGTAACACAGGGATTAAGACAAGGGTGAAGTGTGGCCTCACAGTCCTTTTTATGCAATGGACATTTCTCGCACCCATCTCCCCCTTGATTCCTTTTCAGGTATAAAATGCTCAAAAGGATTCCAGCAAAATGCTTTTTGTACCTGTATCCATCTGTGGTCAGACATACACACCATTCATCTACATTTCAGTTCTCCAGACTCCAGTGTGTCACAGCCTATAGCCTCAAAAGACAATTTATCATAAACCTGTGAGGGACCTGAATGCACATGTGGTGATACATACATTTATGTTTTTGTATTTTAAAATGGTGGGATATTGTTTTGCAATACAGAAAACGTGGTGGCTCTGCATCTACAGTATTGATGCTTTTTCAAACATTTAAAACCCGTCTTTTATATTTGCTTCTTGAATGTAATGAATAAATCTGTCAGTGTCAGGACTTTGCTGACTCAACAGGAGCGAAGGCTTCTCAGTGTACTTTATAAGGCCATTAAGAAAATGCTCCTGAACAGTGGCTGAATAAGCCCTGTGGCTTTGACTTCCTTTAATCATCTTAGGCAAAGCATGGCTCCCAATGTGCCTGCTTGGGAACACCTGTACTGGGCCACAGGAGAGATACATGGTGGTTATCATCACTATAATCTTTTGCATCATAATCATGCAATACTCAGAAATAAGTAAGCTTATTATGTTGTCAATGGAGAAGATGCAAAGTAATGCAAAGAAAATTGAGTTTTTAGTAAGTAAGTAAGTTAGTAAAACTAAGACTCCAAGTGTTTATCATTTGAATCTTTTAAAGAGCCCAGGCTACAAATATACATCATTAGGAAAAACACAGAGGCAGGTAAAACACATATAAACCATGCAAAACTATGGTTAGACAATGTGCTTTGATGAAAATACATTTGCATTAAACTGCATTATTAAAGACAAGAATGTGAACAGGTGCAAGAAGACAGCACAAACAGCTCTGCCTTTATACTGAGGCTAATAAGAATCACGTACCACAAAAATGTACATTTAATAGTATAGTGCCTTTCTGTGATACGTAGAGAATATATTTTATTATTATTTTTGTGTTATTGTTATTTCAAACTTTGGCTAGTCTGAAAGTAATAGTGACAAACGTGTTATATCTGCTGCTGTAGTTCAATTTTAAGGACGCTGCCTTAATCTTCTGGCAGTTTTACATTTGTTTTGTTTTCGTAACTATGATTCTGGAAGTATTGTGAATGAATTTGGTGCTGCCAGTAAAAAAAACAGGTACACCAGCACTGGTGAGACCACAAACCTGCTGGTTTCATCTCCGTGTTTTGGGGAGTTCAGCCCCTCACCTCACTTCAGTCTAATCATCATCCAGGTGCCGGGCTCTTGTTGCCAAGACAACGCGGCTGCCCATTGGCCGCCGCCCTACCACGTGATCAGCGGTGCTGACGTCAGGGCCCAGTCTGCAGGGCTAAGCGGAGTTTGTGCAGTGGCTCTGGAAAAACCCTGCTGGAGTTTGGACTGTGAGCAGACGGGAAACTCCTGCTCCTGTGTCGCTCCTGCAACCTGTTGGCGCTGTCTCTGAAACTTTTTTTTACCGTTCACTCCAGCGATACTAGGTAATGGACTATTAAAGAGACTTTTAACAGACTCTGCACAACAGTTTAAGCGAGGTAAGTTGTCGCTAATATCCACGTTCCTTTCTCGCTTACAGTTTGCTTCCTGTTACTTTCTTCGCTTGCAGCTCAGGTGAGAAGAGTTTACATGTTGAATTTGACACCGTAGAGCTACAAACTCCAACCAGCACTCTTTATATGTCCTGATTAAACGGGAACGTGTATTCATTGTCTTGCACAACTTTGCAGTGCGGCAGCGTTACAAGATGCTAGCAGCGGATAAAGCTTTATTTATTTCTAATCGGATGAAGCTGCTGCTGCTTGTCCTAAACGAAACCTCAAAGGAGCCGGAGAAGTGTGTGTTGTCTCTGCCTGTTTCACTGTGGCATGAGTGAGTGAACAGGAAGTTAAAAAAAGGAGTCTTGCTATCACACAGAGCTGACAGAGGCAGGGTATCTGATTTCAGCAGAAACACATCTGTCAGTCAGTGGATTAAAGCAGGAGAGAAGAGCTAGCTGTACTGAGTGGTGGTGCTGCATCCTTACAAGTGAGTTCAAGGTTTATTTTCCGCCTTTGGTAGATGCTGATACTCTTATACTTATTATCCAGTAACATTGTAGTAGAAGTTAGATGTCTTTATAATACTGTGATAATCAGTGATTCAGTGCTGTTATAAACCAGGACTAGGAAAGTAGCAGGAGAAGGCTTTAAATCTTTTTACTTTATGAAATGAATTAAGAATAAAGTGTTGTATAGACTACTACATTTACATTTAGTCATTTTGGTTTTATCTAAAGCATCTTACAAGTGAAGAGCACACCCAAACCAGGAGCAACATGGGGTCCAGCGTCTTGTTCACACCTTTAAGTTTGGAGGATTTGCTTTTTTTAACACTGCAACTGCCAAGTATTTTCATTTGCAATTAGACAATTATCCAGAAAATACCAAAAAAATACCCATTGTGACATTTACATGCTGGAACTACAAAGTTAAGAGAACACAAGCTGATTTTATGTTAGTTGCTTTCACGTTTTTGTGCCTTACGTCAGAAAGTTGTATAGCAAAAATTAAAGCAGCTTCCCTGAGCCCAAGATTGAAGTCTTCAGGCTCCTTGTTTTATCTGGCTGCCAGAAACAAAACCACTGATATTCAGTTTGCATACAGTATTCAGCACATGGTGCAGAAATGATTTGTGCTCTAATCATCCTACTAATCATCCTACTAGACGAATAGTTTAAGTCAATTTATCAAGTAAAAATGTCAAACATTCACTTGCTTCTGATTCTCAGATTTGTCTGCATTGTATAGTGTATAGTAAATAATATATGTATTAATTATTAATGAAAATAGGAAACACTACATTACATTGTCAGGCTACCACCAGGCAAACTGAAATAGGTGTGAGAATCAACAGAAGACAAGCTCACTTAGGCCCTGTTACTTTTTTTCTCTGGTGGCTTGTGGTAATTGAAGGTTATTGGTTTGATGTGGGATATAAACAGGAACCTGTCACCTTTTAATTTCCCCAGATGGTTCAGGTGAAGTGAATGTGAGATGATGTCTTGTGGGTTTGTTTTGGGTCAAACCGACCGCATTGGCAGGGTCCTCTGTAGTTAGGCTCGTCTGAGCAGCAGTCTGTGCTTTTTGGAATTGAATTAGACCTTTCTAGAGGAAGCGGGCAGTCAGAGTGGTCTCTGGGAGAGAGCAAGAAAGAGGGGAAGATTAAATGGAGCAAAGAAGCAGGAGATGACTCCAAAGACACAAGGAAAGAGCAGATTCTGGCCCGTCACACAGACAATACGCTGGTTAGATGTGGGAAACTGCATTTCTCACATGCTGTGCAGTAGATATAATCTGCAGAGAAGGGTGGGAGTTGTTTAGTAATCGGACAGATTGACATTTCCATTTCTGCTGCCTTTGTCTTCACAACAGGCTGATTCAGAGGGAGGCTCATTTAGATATTCAGTGCAAGGTAAACAGTCCTCTCCTCGTGCAATCAGTGACAATTTGCTGCGAGTGCGTGAGTGGTGGCGTGTGTTTGTCCAATCCCGAGTCTGTTTTACAGCCCTGCCTGCCTTCTTGCAGTTGTTGTCAATGACACTTTTTTTTTAATCTTGTTCTTATTTGCTCCCTCATAATGGCCTCTCTGTCATGATTGTGGTTTTCTGCAGTGCCTTGACGCACAAAGCTCTCCGGCTGACAAAGGGAGCTCATGTGTGCTGCATTATGATGAAGTTGCTGCCTTAGGTTTCTCAAAGGCAGGATGGGTGAGATTCTGAGCAACATTTGGGGAAGGAAAGAAATAGCTGAAGACATTACCAAGTGAAGACACAGTTCAGAACATGTTTCAATCCTGCAGTTCATGCAAATCACATTTAAAGACTGCTAGTGAATAAACCAAATACTGTTAAAATATACAGAAAATGGAAACACGGACACTGCTACTAGTATTAGAGCTACAGTGACAGACATACAAGACAAAATGCATCATAAAGGCAGAAAATAGGAAGTGTAAGAGAATTTTTTTTAGAGCAATTGATATGAAAGTGTTATTAGACCTTTAGCCTCGTTTTAATCTAAAACTGTCTTATGTTTGCACTCTAAATGAGGAAGCTGCAAAACTGAATTAGTGTGGCAACTTAGGATTAATGTCAGAGAGTAATTTATCTGTCTAATAATCTAGTAATCTGTTTTTGAAATACATTTTAAAAGCGATTTCGTGCTTTGTCGTCCTCAACCTAAACACATTCAGTTAATGTACATGCACACGACGAAGGAAAGCAGTGAAGCCTCAGCTGAGAAGGTGGAACCAGACTGTTGCTGTCATACAAACACAACTGGGCAAAAATACTTTCATTTTTAGTCGTTGCGCAGTTTCAGTTTTTCTTTAATGTGACCTCAGTTTTTTATCGTACTCTTAACAGTACTGTTATACTACTGATAGGGGGAACTCAAAACCCCACAGCCGAATGTGTTTGTTTCATCAGGCAAAAGTGGACTAGATCTGACCTTACGCTAAATATCACAGGAGATAGGGTTGCAGTCAGACATTCAAAGAGCCACCAAAGCATGCTACGCTGCGCTCATCATGATCGCCTGTAACGTGAGCACGGGTGCTCCCAAAGCTATGCCACGCTGCAGCAGTCCGATGCTGGTTAGACATGTGCCGCTGATTAGACAGGTGATCGCTAATGGGCTTTAGCCAGAAGACAACATCAGAAGTAAATAGAAGTATGTGATGTGATAAAGTGATAAGAGCTGCAGGTCATCAGGTTCAAAACTCGTAAAATTGAGTTATCAGTTTACTGAGAACTCATTTTGCAGTTCATACAGGCCGAATTCAGTGTGAGAAATGTCTTTTACCATATGAAAAATAGATGAAATGAAAGTATGAGATAGGAAGAGAGATCACAGGTCAGGTGTCTTATTACATTGTTGGCACTCACTGGTATTAGTAGAAAGTTTTTGTTCCCTATAATAGTACTTAAATGACACTAAGTCTTCACCTTTAGGCTTAAAAGGCTGCACTGTTTGACTTTTTCATGCACCAAATGTCAGTCTGTTCCATCATTTACAACAAACTAACATCAGCATGAAACTGGTTTAAAGGAAACAAAGAGGATTTGAAATGAGTTTGCAGTAACAATGCAGCCTGCCAGCTGCTTGAAGCTCATCCAACATTTCCCTCCCTGTTTGGAAAGTCTGGTGCAGCAACATCACAACAATCACTCCACAAAACCTAAAATAAGACATTTGCAAACATGTTATTATAGTGTTTTTAAGCAAAAATATATAACGTCCGGTTTGAAAGATGAACTGAAGCAAAGATGGCAAAGTCACTTTGTTGTGTGTGAACTGGCAGCGAGCGACAGTCGATGTATTTAAAGGTTGTAAGAAATATGAAAACTTCGATCCCATGTTGTAATTAATGTGCTTTTTGTTTGCTTCCAGGGCTCAGCCTTTATGTTATTGTAAAAGGGTTGGTAACAAATGCATCATTTTAAAATGTCCTCAGCATACCAGGAATTTATTTTCAATAATTTGTTTTCTAAAGCCGTAAAATAATACACATTATGGATGAAAGCAGCCTTTAGTTTTGCTCTGCTTTCTACGGACGTTATTAGCAGTGACAGACTGCAAAGAGAATGATTAAATAAGACTGAATAATGGCACTCATATTAATGTCTAAGAGCATTTCTCCATGCAGATGATGACCATTTTTATCTCAGATTATGCATTAGAGAACATACTAGAGCCAGTTTTATCTGTTCGTATAGCAACAGATGTTTAGGTCCTGAGTGCTCACCATGCTGCCGGGCCGTGCTGATCACATGTACAGACGCACGGCTCAGATACAGATGAGGCCACGCAACATAAAATTATTACTAAGTGAATGACTCGGATAAGATGAGAAGGAAGATAACGGACATGATGTTGCAATCCTCTAAATCATGTGTCTGGGTGGTGTAGCCTGACGTTAAAAACCACATTCAACCTTGACTCGAGCTGTGGCCTCTGGGGTTCCTCAGCGTTGTTCTTGGCTTTGCCCAGTTTAATCTGAGATGCGTGAAGTTGTTGTTGTTAATACATTATCACAGCTGAGTGGAAATATAGTTGTTTAATTTTGACCTGTAGGTGAATATCAGCTTACGGATCCTGCAGATCTAATAATCGCCTGTTAGGTCGACAATGGCTGCTCTTAGCTCTGCTGCCTGGTCACGGATGGATCGTGTTGCATGATGAATGTATCTTTCATGAACTCACTATCTTTCTGTAGGCCTCCAGCCAGCTCTCTGTTCTTGGATTATCTGTGGGACTCTTGGGTTAAGATTTACCTGCAGGATATAAATGGAGACTGCTGCCTGTTATGTAAGCGGGCAACAAGATGTTCTGGGATGAATGCCGCGTGGAGGGCCTTTCGTTCAAGTAGCAAGAATGAGTCAACTGTTCAGCTGTTACACTGCAGAGTTTTGTTAAAATAGAAAAATGTTGGCGGCTCATGGCTGGCTGTCAGGCTGTCTTGTTTGCTGGTTTCATGTCAGTAGCAGTAAACTGGAATATGCCTGCAAGTTCGGAGTTTACTGACTAATAGTTTTACCACGTTTTATCTGTGTCCCATGTTAAAATTTCAGCTTTTCTTTTGCCTTTTTGTCTAATAAACTAAATGTTTTGGACTATTGGATAATAAGACTTTGGAAAACCTGTTCTTAGACTCTGGGGACTTGTGATTGACTGTTTTTACTGATTTCTGCTTATAAATTATGCTGTAAGAAACGGTAATAGTTGCATGCTTACATATTTTGAATTTAGAAAGATTTTAAAAAGTCCTCGATTTTAAAAAGTCAAGTCAAAAATCAAAATATATACTACCAGTCAAAGGTTGCAGAGAATTACCTTGTATGTTGTTAATGAAAAGATACTGGTCTTCAGCTGTGGTAATATCATCACCAAAGAGTTTTGCATTGATGTGTTATTTTTTTAATGAATAAACTTGTATTTTCAAACAAAATGTGCTATTGGAAGACAGTATTTTCTGGTTATAGGCCTTTGTGTGTTTATGTAATTTTTAAAAACAGCAGTTTTCAGCCACAATAATCATTTGCAATATTAACAATGTCCACATTGTATTTCTGATTAGTTAGAAGTTAGGATAATTTCTTTGGTAAATTGTTTGTGTGTCCAAACTTTTGACTGGCGGTGTATGTTTTGGTGTGAACATTTTAAACATTATCCTGGTTTAAATTTGTTAACATTTATGACTCAAGGAACCAAAACATGTTGTGCTCAGAAGGTCTTTGACCCTATAATCATCTATATGACTGTACCGGTGATAGTGTTGCATCATGATATTGTGTTTAGCTGGATACCAGTGTTGTGCACTGGTTTGAGGAGTTAACTCTCTCAAAGCTCAGTAGGTTGATTTTCTCAAACACTGAACTGTAGCGCCCATGACAATCGTGTGTATTGTCGACATTGTTACAAACTGAAAGTGTCAGCCTGCTCTCTGCTGCTTAATACCCGACCAGGCTGAGGTCACCGTCTCTATCTCAGACGAGCTCAGGAGGTTTAACCAGCGCCGGGTTTTCATGCTCTTGCTCTCGAGATGGCCGTGGTAGAAACTGAACCACGTGACATGTCCACTTGTCAAAGCCTCGGTTACGTAACGGGCGGGTCTGCCAGCAGCAGGTAAGAGTCTTAACAGTTAATTGAAGGCTGTGACCTCACAGAGCCTTAAATAGCTGCTTCTGATGCCTGAGCTCTTTTCCCATCACTTGTTTAAAATCGTCATTGGTTGAATTAAATGGTAGGTAAATTAAAGGCTCATGTAAAGTGAGACTATGAATATATTTGCCGTCGACGATGAAAATGTGTCTCACCTGCTTGTATGTAGACTGTGGGAGGAAACAAAACCCACAACATGCAAACACCAACCAGCTGTTTAGTGGAAAAACTATTGTGTTTTAAAACACAAGTGCTCGATAGTAATCACAGCTCGTACATCACAAAAGAGCTGAAAGTGCAATTTCATTTTTGATTAATTCATTATTTTTTCACTAAATATTCTCCACTAAATGTCTCTAAGTAAACAAATTATTTGCCTCTTATAATTTTTATTATATTACAGTGTGTTACTTCTAAATGCTAATCTTCGTGTGGCCCATTTATGAGCTTTTAAAAATATGGTTACTTGCTTTACTTTGTTTTTATTATTAATGCCTTTTATTATTAATAATATATTTAATATATATGGTTTTTGTTCAAATGGCCAGAATACAATATACAATTTTGAGATGTCTGT
>OMLM01008303.1:0-14702 GCA_900302695.1 Helostoma temminkii
ACAGTGAGGCCATACCGTACATCAGGTTGATGGCGATGGCAAAGCCTGTCTTGCTCCTACAGAGGGAAGAGAAGATCAACAGAAATAAAAACAATGAGGAAGTGAAAAAGGGTTGAAGAAGAGACAGGAGGAAAGATGTTAAGAGGTGTTTCTAATGTTTTGGACCCCTCATTGATGTAAATAGGAAGGCCAAAACATTATCAACTTTTACATTAAAATGCTAAACTTATTAGTTAACAATTGTTTATTAACTTATCCAGTAAGTAAGCTATTGAGCAACACCATCAGGAGTGATGCTTATTACGAACTCCTGAAGAAAATATTTTGTTGCTAAATGTTCCAGTATGCTGGCGGTGTGTAAATAATATACAGTGAGCTTTTTGATGAAAACAGTATCCTGGGTGGACAAGCAAGGCTATGGGAGTAGTGGGAGTGAACAGTAAAGCTACAGATTACTGGTGAAATGCATCACGACTACAGGGAATGGAATAACTGACATTCATATATGGAATCCAAACTCCTTGTGTCACATTGACAGTGAACCACTGGAAATGGCCACTATGTTTTCACAATGCAAGTGCCTTGTTAGAACTCTTCTTTCTTTACATTTCCATTCCCATCTTCTTCCCTTTTCTCCCCTGACCTACTTCAAATCACTATGTTTACCACATTTTCAGTTCTCTATAACATGCAAATTGTTTCCCCTACACTCACTCAGTGAGTTGGCTCTGGGCAATGTCAGAAAGGTTGCGCGGCATGGGGAAATTTCCTGTCTGGATAGAAGCATTTGGTCCTGCCAGAAGTTTGAACAGGGCATTGTCCACCATCATGAGGGCTGTGGCAGGTGTATGATAGCCCTGATTGTTGAAGTAGGCTGTTGCTTCTGCATATTGACTGCTCATGCCACGGAAAGAGGCGCCCACAACACAGCGCTCATTAAAGCTGCCGCCCTCTTCTTCTGCTTGGGTCAAGATGTAATCAGTAAAGTCTAAGATGAGCAAGAGAGAGAGGATATATGTTTTAGTACTCAGCTAAGCATTCAATCAAATGCTGTTTTTCTCATTATGCTTACCAGTGATGTTGATGAGTTGGCCTAACTGGGCAGAGAGCTGGGACCTGTATGTATTAGCCAAAGCAGTGGCCAGGGGACCAGCCCCAGGCTGCAGAGCCACAGGGACCCTGGTGGGACCATACCGACTGAGTGCCAGTCTCGATTGAAATGCATTTTGGTTATCCGGAAAGGTGCGCGCCACAACTAAGGCCACAATTGTAAAGACCAAAGGAACCAGGAACTGAGCCACCATCACCTTCCAATTTCTCCAGCTGTACAGTGCCCTTTTAAGGAACATGGCATAGAACTGTTGCAAGTGCAGTCTGGCCTGGTGAGGTAGAAAAGGGGAACTGAAATGTGAGTAATGTAAATTATATGCAGAAAGCATGACAAGTATAATTTTGCTTCCTCTTAACTCACCCCTGTGTTCAGCTTGATGTTGGAGCAGTCCTCCGAAATAAGTGTTCCACTGTCTGTGAAGTCAGTGACATCGGTCATGCCGCTGATGCTACTAGCATCATCTGTGGTCCAATCATGGGACCGTCTCTCATGCTGGTACTGAAGGGCCGGCAGCTGGATAGCCTGGATGTCCAAACTAGAATCCACCAATTTTCCTACTCTGAACACATAAACAACACTGTGATTATCCATTGGCTTAATGAAAACAAAATAAAAATATATCTTCATCAGTCTAATTTTAACAACAACAAAAAGTAGGTTTACCACCTGTCATGTGTTCCTAACATGCCTGGATGAATTTTAAGATGCAGAGCATGTCCAAAATGCTATATACTGTATGGAAAAACTAGATCTACAATAGTTCTTTTATGTGAGGAGAACTGCTTGCAGGAGAAATCCATCTACTCCTTTCAGTAGCACAGTGAGGTGAAGAAAGCCAGTGAGGTGAAGAAAGCCAGCTGCTTGCAAATAAAGCTATTTCTAGGTTTTGCAATTCAATTATCAGTGAGACCATCCAATCAAGGTACATACTCAGGAGGGTAAATTCCACTCTATAACTCTCATTTTGCCAGATACAGCGTGCCTCTGAAAGCTAGGGTATAAGATATCTCCAAGTAGATTGGTCTAGCCTCCTTTCTGCCAGAATGCTAGAAGGGAACTAAATGACCAAATGCTCAAATAGCAGCTGTTCTTGGATTGGTACATGGCGTATATATATATATATATATATATATATAGTGATCTCCAGTGGAAAGACTCTCGTCCTTGTTGCCACAGATACACATATTAAGCACACCAGGATGCAACAATAACACTTCAGGGAGCAAAAAACAGCTGATTCTGAAATGTGTAGGCAATTGAAAGAAGACAAATCACTCTGAACTGCAATTCAGTGCCAACAGGGATAATACTGGTTTGCTTGTAAACTAAAGTGGTTGCTTTATACAATAAATTGTGGTTTATTGTGCACCAAAACAAGTTTCTGTGAAGGTTCTCAGTCATCCAGGACATGGTTATCCCAAAGGTTCTGTTCAGTAGCAACTGGACTTCAAGAATGAACAGAACCAAAAAAAAAAAGTTATAACTAAGCTATAATTGTCATGCAATTATAGATAGGTGTTTACATGATGTTTCTCATATTTTGGAATATTTTCGCAATATTCTTTATTATAATTACAAAATGGGAAGTCAGACTTATTGATGATTTTGTACAAAGGATACTATGCATCTGGAGTAAAGGTTGTCTCAAAAGTCCAAAGCAAAGACAAAAAAAAAAAAAAAAAAAAAAAAATCAGTGTATGCACATGTATGAGAATGACTCCGATAGTTACATCCTACCAACACAGGAGACTAAAGACTATCACCCACAACGTATTTCTCCTACCTAAGGAAAACCTCTTCCATTGTGGTAACAGAAGCTCCATAGCTGGCGATTCCCAGTTCCTCTCTGTTCATCTCCAGCTCAGCAAACAGCAGCTCAAACCTGTGCAACAACAAAAATTATTTTTATCAGGAAAACATCTCTCTCACTCTTTCACTCTCTCTTTATCTAATTATTGTGAATGTAGGTCAGCCTGTATAACAATGTGAGCTTGTGTTGTATTATGTTTCCTGATGTGTTTATTTTTAGACATTCTCTAGACTGTCACAGGTCATTTTATGCCATTCAGTTCAGCAGGAGTGTTTTCTTTTTAACTATAATGTCACTTCACTCTTTCCACCGTGTTATTGTTCGTATTCATATGACACATGAACAAAGACCTGACTGACTCACTTGCTGGTGCTTTCTTTGGGCAAGATGTAGGAAAGCTCAGCTCCGGCGCTGCTCTCCAGTGTGGCATTAGGAACATACATGTGGACAAGGCGAGAGATCTCAGATACATTACAAAGGGCATCCTTTACTATCACCATGTGGTATCCAGCACCTAATAAGCAGGGGAAAAAACAGGTCTGTAAATTTTATCTTGTGTATGTTCCCACAATAAATAATGTGGGAAGACAAAACACTATTATATTTGTCAAATCTGTGTTGCGCAGTTCCAGGATCAATGTCTTAGTTCAGCAACCCTTCACTTACCATATTTGTTCTTAAGGAAGAGTGGTGACCCACAGCACTGAAGCTCTCCTCCTGCCATGATGGCAATGCGATCACCAAGCAGGTCAGCCTCATCCATAAAGTGTGTGGTGAGCAGGATGGTGCGACCACGCTTCTCCCCTTGCAGAAGGTCCCATGTGGCACGTCGAGCTGATGGATCCATACCTGATGTGGGCTCATCTAACATCACCACCTAAAGGTGTATAGAGTTTAGAACATGAGAAATGGCTGATGTAGATATTGGATGAAACAAAAACAAAGAGTGTGAACAAAGCTTTTGAAGTTCTTTACCTTGGAGTCTCCAATAAGGGCAATGCCAATGGAGAGTTTTCTCTTCATGCCACCAGAGAGTGTTTTGGAGCGAGCATGTCGCTTGTCTTCAAGATTCAGGATACGGATGATCCGGTCCACCTCATCTGGAATCTTGTCTTTAGGGTAGCCTTTCAACTGGATATGAGGCAGAAAGTGACAAGTATAAATAGACCATATTCCCATACAATTATCAGCATCCATTTCACATTAACGTCAATAGGGAGCCCAGAAGAAAGTGCAGCCATTTTACTCTGTAAATGGAGATGATTCATGTTTCAGAGGAAGTGGGAAAGAAACTGGTATGACTTGATATTCTGGTCATAGAGCATTTTAATGTAAAAATGCAACACTGCAACTAACAACAATTCTGTTCATTCTATGTATATTTATTTATCCCTATAAACAACTGAATAAAATACAATAAGAAACTATGTAAACACCACACAACATGATTTCAATCATCTTTAAATAACAAAAAAATAGAAGGCATGTGTGTGTATAACTGTGTGCAAACCTGTGTGTAGAAGAGCAGGTGTTCTCTGACTGTCAGGTTATCAAACAGTACGTCATGCTGGGGACAAAGTCCCAGACTGCGGCGGATCAGAGCCATGTCCCAGCAGATGTCATAACCATTAATATAGGCCCGGCCACTGGTGGGTGGAAACAGACCTGAAGCACAAAGTCAGATGGGTTAATGTCATTTAGGCGGCATGTCTGAGTGTGTGTGTGCGCGTATGTGTGTATTTTTAAACTGCTCACCTGTCAGCATGGACAGTGTTGTGGTCTTCCCAGCACCGTTGTGTCCTAGCAGCACCGTGATTTGTCCTTCATACATGTTCAGTGTTAGATCCCGCACTGCCTGCCGGGTCTTGTTGCCGACTTTGAATTTCTGTTGAAGGGATAAACGCAAAATATCACATGCATTACGTGAACTTTCTATGGTTGATGATTTCTATGGTTCTGGGTCACAGTGTCTATTTTACTGCTCACCTTAGCAAGGTGTTTAATCTTGACTCCAGAGACGAGTCCAGCTGGCTCCTCCTCTATAAACTCTCCTTTCAGTGCCTTTTCTGCATCCTCCTCTTCCTCCTTCTCATTTACCAAAGCCATGTGAGGTCTGCCACACCAGTACGAAGGCTGCACATTAAGAGAAAGTGAGGCATGGACAGGATTAAGGCGATGATTTAAATAAGTACTTTACAATTGCAGTATACTGTGTAGTACAAAATGTATTTTACAGATTTTAGTAAATAAAAATCAATCTATGAACAGGATGCAACAATGAAAGCAGAGGAGAGGAAGTAATTTATAAAAACACAGGCGTGAGTAGGCCAACATTAACATTCTTTGTGTACACACTGTAAATTAGATGGGATTGTTTCCTGATCAAATCTTCCCCTGCTGCACTTCCTAATAACCACAGTCAAGCCTCCACATTTTTAAATCCAAACACAATGACCATAGTAAAGAGTAAAGTGCGTCAATGTCTAATCTACACACTGCTGACAGTCTCTTGAATTCTGACTAGTGGGAAATGGATCAGTATGAGTTTATTTGTGTGCTCCTTTAAAGGCACGCCATTCATTGTCCATATCTGTTATAAAGATAGACCTCATTTGTCTTGGTTGGACATACTCAGAAATTTCCTGTTATTCTAGCTAGCTGAATCCAACACTTCCACTGGCCAATATTTAATAACCTCTCATTTTCAATCCCCTACAATGTCACTTCTTCAGATCCACTTTCGCTGAGAGCAGCCATTCCTTCAAGACAATTTTCAATAAAGGAGACTGCTAGCAGTGCTGGTCATTGATGCACTGTATTGTTCCAACAATCCCAATGTTTACAAGTGAAAGCCATGTTTTAAATGGTAATCCAATTGAGCAGTTCTGCTATGAATTAAATTTTTACAACGCCATAATTTCTCTGGAGTGCATGATATTAAGAGCCTACTTATGAAGGATGCAGATACATTAACTTGTTGTGATCTGCAATACTTCTTAAATATACATTTATCAGTTGTTTCTGGGCCAGACAAATTGATAGTTGCAAAAAGATTCATACAAGAAATGATTGCTTTAAATCTCTTTAGATAAGAAAAATTAGACACTAAATGAGACTCACAATCAATCCACTCTGCACAGTCCAGCCCTCCCTCCCAGCCCATTATGCTTTTGTCTGCTACATTTTGAAACACTCTGAACAGCTCTCTCAGATATTACTTATTATCAAATGTTAATGAATAAGAATGCTACAAGGCTTACAATTCATAATAGTAAATACAAAGCTCATATTTTTTGAATGATTGTAAAGGTGAGCTTTGCTATTTAGAAGCTCACCAATATTTTTAGAAGTGAATTTAAATTTAAACTGTTTAAAATTATTTTAACTGTTTTCTGCTCACAATTTTGTGAAACATTCCTGCATGCATGTACAAACCGCACAGTTTTGAAACATACCAGTAAAAAGAAGTAAGATGGTAAAGGCACTCCATACTCCCCAGGAAAAACTGCCTCCATGTACCAGGCCACAAGCCCATAAAGCACAGAGTCAAACAGCAGCAGACACAGAACCTGTCCCAGGGAGAAGTCATCATCCACCGTCACAGAGTCGAACAGGTTGTGCCACTGGATTCCCGTACCTACACAAGAAGACATAGAGAAAATTTACATAGCAATACATAGTAATTCCAAATTTATGGATTACATTTGGGCAAATTTTACATCAACCCTAACATCACGCCTTACCTTTGCCTTCGAACATGCCTATAAGCTGAGCACCCATGGCCATGGCCACGTTGGAGATGAGACAGGCTGAAACCTTCTGGGCATGGCTCATTAAGTCGTACCGGGGCCACAGGAACAAATAAGGCAGGTAGCTCAAAAAATAGATGAAGCCGCCAGCTGCTGCCGCCACATTGGCTGAAGTCAGAGTTAAAAAGAGTAAAGGTTGTTGGGATGCTGAACAGTAACAATAATAAGACTTCTGTAACCTTATATAATAAAACATCTGACAAAGAAAAAGCTAGTGAATTGAAGAATCCAGCTACAGGTCACTTTGTGTGTTATCACAAGTTTAGATGAAGAACACTGCTGTGTAAAACACACACACATGAATTTGGAGACCTGTGTAAGAGCTAGTAGGTAATTACTATGTGAAGAGGACTATTTTTACTATGAAACAGATTTTTATGATTGACAGATAAGCTCTGTGAGTGTTGTTCAGATGAAGCACTAAGGGGGGACAAATGAGAGACGGGGCGAAAATGGGGATGAAAGTTGAGTTCTATGGATGGGTATAATGAATGAGTTTCACTGCCTGTTTTTGCTTCCATTTTAGGCAGCACCACAAGACCTCTCAAAAGGATACTTGTGGTAGACAATGCAACATTTTGAGCTTGTTTAGAACATGCATCAAGTTCCTGCCTCTATCTGTTCCTATAAAGTAGTGCTGGTAGTGGTATTAGTGAGTGGGCAAAATTATCTAGACAGGTGCATACACAAAGACAGCCAGGAGAGAAAAATACCCTGTCTTTGTTCACTGAAGGCTCCTCTCTGTGGTTTGGCCTATTTTCTGTAAAAGCCTCTCATCTCATCATCTTTCCTCTTGTGTGCCTATATACAATAATTTATTAAAAAACCTTATAATGGACCCTGGTTTGGGGTTTATTAGATAATTGCATCTTTGTGTTATAGCAGTTTTCTAATTATGTAAAGTTTCACAAAGAAAACAGCATGATGCTATGGTTTCTTTAGTTAGTTTAGTTCACTATGTTTAGAAGCACTTCAATGATTTGGACAATCATTCATCAATCAGAGTAAGGAAAGGTTAACAAGTGGACCAGCCTTTACTTACTTGAGTCTCATTGGGTCAAAGCAAGGAAAAAGAAAACTTCCCACAAGTGCCACAGCACATTAAATTACTCAGTAGGCAGACAGTACTAATGGAGGGAGAATTGCAACACCTCACTGTAAACCAACAAAATACATACCTATTTAACTTATTTTCTTCCCTGTCCACATGGACCAAAGACTTTTATCATGACCAATCATAATAAAGAATCATAATTAATAATATTTAGTATTCATGTGATAACTGTAAAAGTCAGCAAAAACAAAAACATGAAAATGTGGCTGCTACATAAAGACTTATATGACTGTTTTACAAAAGGCTAAATAAACCTTGAGCTGTCAAGCACTTGTAGCCTGAGCAGCTTGGCTGAGAAAGTAGAATGGAGGTTTGAATAAAAGTCCAAAGAGGGAGAGAGAAGAGGAACATGAGATAAGAGATTTACAAGTGTGTTCAGGCAGGACCCGTCAGGTGTTTTTATTTAATGTGGCTGAAGACAGAAAGAGGTCAGAACTATTAAAAAACTAATTGAAGAAAAGTGAAGAAAACCATACATCATATAGTTGCAGAAATATATAGGATCAATTAGGATTTAGTTAACAATAACAGTTAAATCTTTACACTCTCATAAATGCTAAATACATGTAATTTTAACATGGAAGCATGCAGTATTTAACCATGTCTAGTCAGTATCACCAGTTTCTCTCTGTGCAGGGTTTTGTGTAGTTCAATGTGTTTTTATAGCTGTTGCTGCTTTAATGTTTATAACAGTGAAGAAGAGTGAGGAAAACAAACAGACAGAAATTTAGATCTTTATCTGAGACACCACACACTGTTACACATAAAGGGCATTTGGCCACACATACAGTACAAAGCACTTAGGGCATTTGGCCGCGCAAGTGCAAAGCAAAAGAGAGAGTTATCATTTAAATTAGAGTGAAGACATGAGAAAATGCACACACCTCGTGAGAAGAAGGCACTGATCATGAAGCTGAAACTGATGGTGGACACAGTGAAGACAAGCAGGAAGACAAAGACCAGAGAGGGGTCACTGTAGGTCAGCACAGCTCCGTTAGGGCTCACCTAAAACAATAAAAACAGTTCCAGTGGTCACTTAAGGCATCCTGGCACACATTTACAGCTTCCAAATAAACGCTTCTGTGCTTAATGCTTGAATAAAGACATTAAGCTATTGTTAAGTAACTATATAAATATCTGATTATTGTTAATTGGTTATTAAAATTAAACATAAGTGTTACTTCCTATTAGAACATTACAGATTACAGTTTTTAGCCTTCCATATTTTATGTATTATGTATTGCATATAAAATGAAATATTATTGTGAGAGTTATTGCTTAGCTAGATATCTGTGCACAAAACAGTCTATACTGCAGTATATCTTGTAAACACTATCATTTACTAATATTGCAGTACATTTTACTTACCAAAGCCATTGTTTTGCCACACATTTGGAATATAGATGAAGTAATAATAATAATAATACCAACTCACCTGGATACAGAGCAGGACAGTAACAAAAAATACTGAAATGGAGAGGAACAGGAAGAACATGAGAAACCAGGCACTCCAGTGAAGCCAGTTGCTGAGACCCATCATCCTCATGTACTCCTGAGATGCGGGAGAAAAGGCAGAGGTTAAGAATCAGTGTGCCCTCTTATTTTTCATTTCAGCAACAGAAAAACAGGCAGTATACACAAACACACCTTGAGCTTCCTTTCCTTTTCCTGCACCACAGCTCTTACTATGTTGAGGGAAGTGTAAGTGAAGCTGAGCACCAGTAACAGGGGGAGTTGGTTCTGAATGGCAAGGATGAAGACGTCATATATAAAGGCAGGGTAAGGAAACCGTGACAGGACCACTCTAATCTTACGCAGCAGAGAGGTAGCAGTGGTTCTGTTGTAAGAGAGCATGATGGCTTGGTCTACTGCATGCTGCACCGCCAGAAAGCCCTCTCGAAAGTAACCTTAAAGAAGAGAAGATATAGTAATAAAGAAATTACATGTATGTTAACACCACCGTTACATGTACATAACAACTACCTTGGGTTTCGGAAATGACAAGCCCATTTTTAAAGTGACCTGTTCCACAAGGCAAGTCATTCTAACTTCCCTGTAGAAGTTGACATGAAATAGTGCGGAACCCCATATTCATGTGACTCTAAAAGCCTGTCAGTGTATATTATTTGCATAGAAATTTTGAAATATGCCTCTTTGTCCTATTATAGCTCTACATAACTTTAGAACATTAATATGAAATGGATCCACAGAACAGTGTCTCTTCTAATTCAACTGTCCAGAGGGACAAATGTGAAGATGAATTTAGGAGCACATGATGCCTCATGAGTGGTGCAAAACACATCACAAACAGCCCCACAAATGATGTTAGGGCACTCTGATCGTGCCAAAACCAGATACAATAACACTGATCGTGCCAATGATGTGCAAGGACGCCGCTGCCAAGGAAACACAATGATGGCTCTCACTTTAGATTTTGAGAAAAATTAAGAGCCTATTATATGTCTGCCATGTGTTTCAAATGATTTATCACACATTTCTGGATAAGAATCTCCCTGAAAGAGATTTATCATCATCAAAGGATGGTTTGCCTTGCAAAACAACTAGGTGACAAAAGGAGAAGCCACAGATAAAGACCACCACAGACTGGGAGAAATGGATGACCTTACCAGGTGTACCCCCCTCCTTGTCATACTGCTCTCTTGGCCCTGGCAGCTGAAAAAGGGGAAAAAGACTGCGAGTGTGCCAGTCCAGGTCACTATTCGGGTTCAGTTCTGACTTCTCCTTGGGTGGGGCATTGCGTGGGGTAAAGGAGAAACGCAAGTGGTAGCCCACCTGTGAATGAGAACAGAATTAGCAAATCAACTAAGCAACAAATAAGTCAAACTATCCAGGGGAGGAAATAATTATAATATGAAAATAAATTGTATCATTATCCATTTTAGAATATTCATATTCAATGGTTTGAGGGACATTATGTATACACAATCCAGTGTTGTAGTTGTTTAAAGTTCATGGAAAGATTGATATGCTAAAAAATTGGTGGCCTTCATTATGAAGCCAACAGTAGTTGTATTAAAGCATTTGTTGTGCTGTGAAACGTAGGTTAAGGACAATTGATCTGCAGGTCTGAGACAAAGAGAAGAGAGGCAGCATGTGTGTTATGCTTTGTTTTATCAGCATTTATGCATTTTATGTATCTGGCAGTGCCTTCAAGCGTATTACGTCTGTCAGACATTCCCATCGCACTGATTTTTCCTACTATACAAGAGGATCCAGAGGATAAATTTCAACTTTACATTTATTATTCTTCACATTTAGCAGAGCAAACGGACAGGTATTACTAATCTAATCAAATTATGCAGAAAAGTTACCATGCACTTTTTTGCTTTTTAATAAACCTGAACAAAACATGAGCTAGTTTGTTTGTTTGTCTAACATTTTTACTTCTATGCTTAAATTGCGACCTGTTTAAAAAAAAAAAAAAAGCCTAATGCATAATTGATCAAATAAACCCTCAAGAACAGGTTCCTGAACCAGTAATACTGGTTCTGCTTTTTATTTCTTATCCTCATCACAGATCAGAGCAGAGTATCAAATATAGAAAATGTTGTAGTCATGTTGTAGCTCAACTACACAATGTCCCTAACAACATTACCAAACAAAACAATGCACTGCAGCCACTGATCAATGTACAACAACAGACATGAGACAGTGTACATACATCCTGCTCTTTACCTGAAGGGGTAGAGGTTCATCATCATGGCTGAAAGGATGCTCAAAAACCAGAGCAGCCAGTAGCTTTCCTGACAGAGGGTCTTTTCTCACATATTCCTCTAACTGCTCCTCTGTCTCAAAGCCATGCACTGGAAAAGAAAAGCACACACAGAAAACATTTTCAAAATGTTTCCATTAGTTATAGTGTATTATTTATATCACATACATGTGCTTTCATGCCTCTCTCATTGTTTGACCTTGCTCGCTATTCTCACTGGCAGCCAAAAAGCTGATCTTAATGCTATAACCTTGCTGAATTCTACGGCCAATATCAACACAACAGGTCAAATCGTAAAGAGAAAAAAGTGCACTTGAGCCCACCAAGATATGTTTTCTTTGACACAGATGCTAGATCACACAGAAAAAGCAAATATACGTATGAGAGTGAAAATACACAAAATATGTTATGACACCACCAATACCAGACAACTTGAAAAAACATCAAATTAAACTAAATGCTGGGTTATAATAAAAAACTTCTTAAGTTTTTCCATTTACAGTTTATTTTGCAGAACTAAATTTCTCAATAGCATTTTATATTTCACTTATCAACAACACATGAAGGTATCTGCGCAATGAAACATGTCTGTACGACACACTAGCTCCAGTGTTAAATCTAGGTCAGTATCATGAAGTAATAATTGCAGAGATATACATGGTAGGATGGGTTCACACAGGCGCAGGTCAAGGACAAAAAGTTGTAAAACACATCAAACGCCCTTAATACACTGCTTTTAATTTCAGTTACTTTACTGAAGCTTCTGAAATTATTAGCTACAATAACTCTGAAAAAAAGAGGATTACTGGGAGAAATTGTGAAGCAGCTCAACTTATTTAAAAAAGAAGGACTATAGTATTTGCTTAAGAAATATATACCCATATTTTTTTTAGGAAAAATTAATTAAAAGAAGAAGAAGAAGAATTAGATACTGATGTTGATGTCTTATTATTTTTTATTGCCAAAATAGTACACACCATGCAACACCCCCGCCTTTAACGCCTTAAAGTTAGTAGAAACTATAGAAAACACTCTTTAAATAGGTGTGTATTTTATAGAATTAGCCAATTTTACCATTTATATTTGGATAAAAGGTTCAACTAGTCAGCTAATAATAATGGTTAAAAAGTTGCATTAACTGGTAAGAGTTAGCTAGCTATCAGCACATTTTTAAACAATGTAAATAATTAGCTACAATTTATATTTTAAATAATGACAAATAAAATTTGCTAAATGTTGTGGCTAAAAAGTTGAAATGTTAATCTAAAGCTAATGTTTAGACAGTGACCACATTTGGTACATAGTTTTTAACATATTACTTAAGATGATAATAAGTCTATGCTACAAAACATTACAAACATTACACAATATTCCAGGAAATGTATATTTCACTATCTGCAACAAAAAAAAAAGAACAACACAAAATAAAACAAATGTGTCACCTGTCAAGTGGTCGCACTTAACAACTATTTCCAGTATTTAAATATTTGAATCCATCACATCTGAAACATCATAGGGCCATTTTAACTATAGTGATCTGCCCTACAGAGGCCCTGTAGGTGTAGACAGTATATTGCCCACCTTTCTCTCTGAACACTGAAACCATCTAAATTATTCATTAATGACTGAGCTGGGATCTTAGACGTGTCCAGGACACACGTATCTGTCTACCGGCAGTCTTATCTGCGGCTTCTGCTTGACATAGATACTCTTTTTCAATGTTTTTGATTATGATTCACACTGACGTGCGAAAACAAAGCTTATTATTATTAATTTTTTTCCCTTATTAAACTTGCATGTAATACAGTCTGCAATGAAAGAGGGGTGTGGTATATATATATTTGCTTTGATTTGGCGTGTCTAGAGGAACCACTATTCCAACGTATGTCCCAAATTGGTATCAAGGCTGCAGTATTGATTTCCCTGTTTATAATGGTGGTTGGATTAGCTCCAATTAGGAAGGAACATTCAGCTAATTCCCACAGAACACTTTGACCACTTCCATGTTCCATTTTTGTTAAGGTTTACCACTGAATCTAACACAAAGGCTATGGATATTATAGATATTAATATAGGTATATTGAACCAAGGCACATCACTGCCTTAGTGAATCAATCTGAACCAATGCTGATAGTTTAACAATATAAACTGCTATAGAAAACAGTTAACTAAAGATTTCAAATTTAATGACCAATAGTGGTACTGGATTTAAAACATGTCACATGGAGTGTTTCATTCAGAGGATGGTCATATTAAAGGAGCAGTCTGACATTTTGTTTATCTGCCTCTATGCAGAATGTAAGAGAAGATCAATACCCATCCCATTAATAAGGCTACAGGTAGCAGCCTGTTAGCTTAGCATAAACACTGGCATCAGAGAGATACTTAAAAGCTATAACTGCTGTTTCTTCCAATTAAAGAAGAAATGTATATGTAGATATGTTAATTAGTGAATTTAGAATTTAGATGTGCTGGGGTGGATTATGTTAGTTTTGGTTGAAAGGCCAATGTAAATGGAAATAACTACAGTGATTGATGTCCTGGTTTTGGACTTGTTGCTTTTTAAAGAAGCCACCACTGCTGTACTAAATGTGGCCACTTCCTGCCCAACTATAACTTACCTGAGGAGATCAACAGGCTGGCTCGCACATCCTTTGCCACTTGACGCACCACACTGGAGTTACTGGGTACATAGGCCAGCTGTAACTTTCGCAAGAACTCCTTAGGTAGCATGTCAACTGAGTAGCGCTCATAAATCGTGGCATTTGGGTAGTCCTTAAAAGGCACATTCTGACGCAGCACAATGAGGATGCCAGAGAAGAGCAGCGGCAGGATTATCTCCACCAAAGTGACCAGGATTTGACGTTTCTGGATAACAGGAATAAAGGAATAAGCTGTACAAAGTATTATAACAAGTGCCTACAGATGACAAATAGTGAAATATGAATTAAGGTTTTGAGGAAATATAAGGAAAATTTCTTGACAGAATATTAATCCCTCAGTAACTAAGAAACCTGTAGGAATATTAAAAATGCCTCTCTATTATAGCCAGGTAAACAAATCACATTTAACTTCTCTAAAAGACACAGCTGAGAGCACTGAATACTTCATAACCAGATCAACCA
>OMLM01008303.1:33960-46361 GCA_900302695.1 Helostoma temminkii
TATAATGTACATTTTTTCACCCAGTAGGGGGTGTCATTTTCTCTGGTCAGTACAAGCCAATTCGTTTTCATAACAACCAAAGGATCCCACGTCTCTGCATATTTGACCAAGTCATCCAAATTGGCAGCGTATCATGGCAATGTGTCTATTTACAGCATAGAAATTTAAAGCACAGGGGAAGCCTTTGTGAACTTGTCAGCTAATTCCACCTTACAATCAACTCCCCCATTTATGTTTTGTATTTTCTGCCTTGTTCAGAGATTTTTCTTCCCTAGATTAGTTACAGTTTCTCAAGACACAATCTAGAACATAACAAACCAATGTTACCACATAACATTTATTCAATACAACAATTAAAATTTACATGTAAGTAGAAATATATAGTACAAATATAAAATGTATATACATCATCAAATAATAGAGGGCACACAAACATGTATGTTGTGTCACTCACTGTAGTGACAACCAGCATAGACAGACAGCATGGCTGTCTTCTGGGTGAGGGATATATTTCCCCCGCAGCAGAGAGAGGTAGTTTTTCCCTTTTATTTTTTAGAAGGCAAAAAGGGAAATCACTTCACATCCCATATCAAACTAATTTTCAGTTGTGTCTACCTTCTTAAACACCACACAGTTAATTATTTTGTCGATAACTGAATATAAACAATGTTCTTCATGGTTCATTTCTGCTTCTGCAATATGTTCAAACCCCATGAACCCCACCCCAGTCCCTCTAAGGGGCTCTGATTAGAGCAAACATTAACCAGAGTGAAGACATCTGTGGATATCAGAGACAGACAGAAAAGCAAGATAACTTGCTACATCGTCATAGTAACATTCTGACACAATGCAATACTACAGCTTCTCTCTTGTCTCAGACAATTGTGCACAGAGCAAAAAAAATACTCTTTATAAACACTGACTTTGCATCTATGCAGATATGACCACACAGTGTGCAGACTGTGTGGTCATATCACACAAACTTATCTATGTTATTCCAACTGTTGTCAGTAGATAGATTACTGAGTAGTAGTACAAGACTTCCTCCACTCCAGTTAACTTTGTATTTTTACTGCTGTTGCCCGTCATGCATTGTATTCCCTAATAAAACTGCTCTGTTCAGGATGACGGATCCCAATCTAGTAGCTCCCTACTCATATATAAAAGTAAAAGGAATGACTGTCTAGGTTCTGTTTTCATGTGTCTACCACTACCTCCGCATTTCACTCCTGTTCCTTCCATTTTTTTAAACTAACAGAGGTTGGCTGACAATCTGTAGTCAAGTACTCTGTGTTTCAAAAAACGTGTGAGAAGAAACTAATCATTGCATGTCTATTGAAGGCAGGCAATTGCAGCCTTGTAATTGGCAAGCTGGCCTCACGGGTGGTCTTTGGCATTGTTTGTTAACTGCTACCTCTGGATGCATAGACACACTTTACTCACCAACAAGCGTCAATAATCTGGTAACCAGAATCGATGCAGCAGTGGTCAGTGATAGCTTTCATGGGTGAAGGAGTGTTAATACTCAGTCCTTCGCATTGAAAAAAAGGTCTCAACTCCTTTCAGATTCTATATTTTCTACACCCTTTTTTCTGGGATTGGTGTTTTCCATCCCATATTATACTGAGTGGCGGAAATGAGAATGTTTAAGACAAATGTAAAATGCCATTGTGCGTCTCATCCTGTGAAACCACAAACTAACAGAAAGCACCTATTCACAAATGTGGAGCGGAGCAAAGTTACATTCACCCACTCTCTCTGAAAAAAAAGCATAGCAAAGGGAAACCCGGAATTCCTAAGAACCAAAGTTAGTTTTCAGTAGAACAGCCTTGTTCCCTATTTTCTATACTAAAAAAAGAATTTGCCAGTCACTCTCAGTAAAATCCCCACTATGAAAGGGAAAATAAGCATCTTTCTTTGGCACAGAGTAATAAACACAAATTTCTGAGCACTGCAGGGATTACATTTAAGTGTACTTGTGTCTAAAGTATCAAAAGACTGTACACACGTCCTCTGGGGTTATATCACAATAAGCAAAGGAGTGGGATCAAGTCAAAACTGGAGATGTAGAATAGGGAAGGCATATAGGATGGATGAGGAGATGGATGAGGTAAAGAGAGAGAGAGAGAGAACAAGGGGGGAAATTCTCTGGAGTTCAGATGGAAAAGGGGGGCGTGCAACAGAGCCTTTTTCCATGAGTGCTTGCTCAAGGCACCAAGCGGGAGGGGCCATAGGGGAGCAGGATCAGTCAAAGTGTCCCTGCAGTGGCATGTCCCCTCAGGCAGTGTCCTTCAATAATCCTGGCCTGTCGTGTGGAGTTGGGGTGCCCCACATAGACATTAGGCAGAGCATAAATGCTTGCACACTGACAGGAGGGCAGTAAGTGAGTCAGGAAGTCAGTCGTCCACTGCGTTGTTACATGAAGCTGAGGCAACAAAAGATCTTTCGCATGATGCTTTATGAAAAGTTTATCTCCCTTGGCACTGACATGTTCATATGTACAGATCTGTTGCTTAGTGGAAAAGTACGAACTCCAACAGTTCACCAGCAGATCTGCTGCCCTTGCAAGCTCATCGTCTACATAGATGCCATTAAGATCCTGCTGGACTCAAGTTCCACTCTCTCATTGCGTAAAAAAGCCCCCAACACATTGCTGCGGTGTCACAGAATGAGTGAATGACGCTGGCTGCTGACGCGGGTGCTCTGCTGTTTCGGCTGGGTATCGGATTGCTGTCTTTGGCCCACTTCTGGCCTCTTGGAGAGTCACCTGTCCTGGCAAAAGGAATGCTGTGACTGACGTGTCTAGTGACGCCAGCTTTGACTCCAGCAGCAGCTCTACATAGCGTGTTAGGTGTCTGCGCGAGCTTCCACTGTGAGTGCCAGAGTATATATGAGTTAGAACTATGATCCAATGTATCCATGCAGGTAAATATGCACGCAATGTGCAGTGCATATTTGTGTGTGTCTCCTCTGATGTTGTTTTGACACTGGACACCTGCTGATAGGGTGTGTGAGGTGGTGATTCCTCCTTATTAATGCAAAATGATCCAAACCCTACAGACTAAACAGGTCGTTAGTGTTCTGTCATTTCATTCTGTAAGATTTCTCAACCCATGTTCTCTCCAGTATGAGCTGAGCCAAACTATAACAAAAGAATCGAGGTGATGTGAGGAGGTAAAGTGGAAGATTCTTTAGCCAACTCTTGAGTTCCCAGCCCTGCTTTCAAATAGCTTTAACTGTTCTCCCCATATGCTTCACAGGGGACATTGCTCAGAGGTGAACGAACCTCCCTCTTTCTTTTTCCTTCTCTTCTTTTTGTGAACAGTCCAACAGGCTGTGGCCATCAACATCAGCAAAATGCCCATGACAAGTAGTACCACTGACACCACTTTAGTCTGTGGCAGGTCATTATAGGTATATGTTACCCCTGTTCCTGCTACACCGATCACCAGAGAGATGATTCCAAATGGAAAGATGCAGCGGTACCAAGACTTTTCCATGCCTCCAGTGGCCTGGGACAGACGCTCCAGAGAAGAAATCACCTCAGGGACTTTGGCACTCCCAGCCTCCAAGGACTGGCCTTCTTGCCCTGAGTTGTTCTGAGACTGAGATGGACAAGCCAAGTGGCCCGTCGTACAGCCCATCCTGATGGTGTGTACTGGTTCCTGAAACCAGGCTGCAGTGTTGGTGTCTAGGATCCCGTTTGTAGTCAGCTCTGGCCTGGAGAAAGAGATACAGAGAGGACAAAGAGGTCTATATGAGACTGGTGAAATGACCAGTGTAGGAATGGCTGGTGTGAGTCAGATGAAGGCGTTTAAGTCACCGCTGAAATCCACTCACACTTTTCCCTTCTCTCCCACCCTTTGCGTCTGTTTCTCTGTACACTGCCTGCTTGCTCCTTGGCAGCACATTGTACACTCTGCTGAACATACTGACGAGGAATATATAAGGGAGCATGGGAAGGGGAGGGACTAGGGAAGAAAAATGGGAAAGTCCAAGTGCTCTGATTGGTCTTCTTTTGTGTGACGTCAAACATGAAAGTAGGGAGAATAGGGGTTGATGAAGCACAGGAAGGGGGAGGGGAGAAGAGTTAACTGCTCTTCTCTTATTCATCTTTCCATCACTACCTCTCAGTTGCAGCTTGGTTGTGTTCCTGTAGTATAAAAGAAAATCCAGAAACCTACAGCTGACTAGGAAAAAAGAGGAGAGAGGGGAATCCCTCATCATCTCAAATTAGAAAGCTACTCTTTCCATATACTTGATGGGGGAAAGCGGCATCTCACGCCACACTGCAGCACCACGGATGTGTCACCTCAGATGTAAATTATAACAGTAATGATGTTGCTATTACACCCTACAGCTTTTGCATAGACACCAATATTGAACAGAAATCCTATACCCTCCCACACAATCCTTCATTTATTTGCAAGCAGACACCTGCACAGATTTGTAGGACACTGAATATACGGTTTTTCTATATTGAAAGTGCAAATACTGAGCATGCCCACACGTGACAGAAACACACTAGCAGCCCCCACTCATTGCCCACCCACACACACACGACTGGTGCCACTCTGTTCTGAATGGAAGACAACCTAATAGTATTTCATTCCCCAGTGTCTCTCTTCCACGAAAAGAAAATTTAATCTTCTTCTTAACTTGTAAATCTTACTCTTCTACATCTGAAAAGCAATATTAAATATGGATAATGTCTATCTTTTAGCATAACTGGATTACTATTGCAACATTCTCTTTTCATTTCATGCATCCAAAGCTATGGTCTTAATATTGATTATGGTAGTTTGATGTTAAATAGTTTAAATGTACCACCACCTAAAATTACATGGGAAACCAAATGATGATTAAGGATGTGATTGATGTGCATTAAATCTATATCCCCAAAGATTTAACCTCAGTAAAGGCCTAATATGTCAACATTCAAAATGATCTCTATGCAGTCATAAAATATCAGCATGTCTTTACCTTAGTAACAGGTTTGATACTTGTGATTAAATCAATGGATTACTGCTGTTCTTGCCTTAAAGAGAATACTAGTTTAGACCAGCGGAATGGTCAGGGAACTCAAATAAACCCTAATGCTGCCTACTTTATGATCCCTGCATCAAGTCAATCAGCATCAGAGTTGCAGATACGCCAAAGACAAGTAAAAGAGGGTGAGTGAGGAATGTGTTTGTGAGGGGCTGAGCTGCTAAAGAAAAGAAGTGTTCAGGAGCAATGGCATGTGAAGGGGATTGAGTGGATTCTTGGTAGCACATTTCGGTTTCTGTGGATTTGCGCTCCGGTGTTGCAATGCACTAAGACAGAAAAACAGAGGAAATGAAAGGGTTGAAAAAAGTGAATGAGAATGAATGTCTATGACAAAGAACAGGCTACTCAACCATTCTGTGTATATGCGTGGCATACAGAAGTGCACACATGGGAAAGAAAATGAAGATTCTTCCATGGAAAGTAAAACTGCTTTGGATTTTCCACTATTTGACGAAAAGAGCCGTGAGAATTACAGGACAAAGGCGTGAGACATGGGTAACCTGGGAAGGGCCAGGCCATGCTGGTGGGAGTGGAAAAGCTTGGCTGGTGACAGCCAGACCCAGGCAGCAGCTGATGTGTGCAGGTCACAGGAAGGCTGAGTTGTGTAGGCGCCACTCCCACTGGGACGTGTGTTGTGTTGATGTGAGCTAAAAGATGCTTCCCTCTTGTACTCGCTTCACACACACCCATCCAAGACTGTATGGGCGGACCTGAGTGTTACATCATATCCCATACAGATGACTTGGCTGAAATCCAGAAGTGGTGAGACACTTGGTGTTGGAACAGAGGGGGGTTAGTAAACACACAGTTCAGTTAAGAAAGAATATTTTAAATTACTCCGCTACTGCTGTTTGAGACACAGGTTACAGAGAATCTGAGGCTGAAATAGTCCTCTCTCTTTAATAATCTTTTTATTCATGTCCTTGGAGAAATATGTAATTTAAAGCTTGCATCATGCAGGGAGCCAGATCCCCAAGCGCATTGTCTTTGTGACTCAGCCAGCTTTGGGGGTGCATGTCCCTGCATTTGTGTGTACAGGCTGGTTGGTGCAGCACGCCTCCAACACCCACGTCATGCAGTGTGAACCCAGCGCCACCTGTTGTCCAGTCTGGCACAGGCCATGTCAACTACACGTCATCTGTGGGCACAAACCTTTTAGGCCCTTACAAATCCTTTCACACCTTTTTGTATTGAGCTAGCTGACAATGTTCTTAGCTCACAGAAACACAGTACTGGCTCCATGTGTGTTATTTTTAATTCAGATTTGCCAGACAGTAGGAAGAAACAGGAAGAGAGAGAACAAATCTACAGAGGACCATGCTAGCAGTCATTTAGTCCCCCATTAACACATTACTTGTTAGTATTTTACGATTCAGTCTTAATTCCCTTTCTAATTGCAACTCATAGATTGAATCAAGCTGATGATTTATTGACTGAATCGGAAGCAGCAATCATAAGAGTGCCATTACACAAGTTAACAGAAGTCACCTGCTGGTGCATCCTGTGGTCACATGTCTGCAAGCTAAGTGCCACCTATTGGCACTGGCTGAGATGCAACACTATCTGTGATTCCACATTAATTACAAATTTCAATTAGACTGCATTCTAAAGGTTCTTTTTTTTCTTCGTAGTATCACATAAATAATTTTGTTAAAATATAATGTAAAAAGCATTGAACCATTAGTAAAACATAATCTAAGATCTTCAAATTTAAGTTTTTTAAGAAGAACAACTGGAATAGGAAAGATCCCAAAAAGACCCAAAAAATCTGTTTTCCATATGCTTATACAATGTAAGCATATGTCAACATTAATAAATTGTTGCTTTTCAGTTATGTGTCTCCAAATATTTTGAATATTTCAGATAAGTTATCAGAGTTACCAGAGTTAAGCATCCCATCTCACATTCTCTTGTTTCTAAAGCTAAATAAACCATAAAAAAACCTCTGGCCTTTCTAAACAATGCACTTCTACATAGCTGAAAATGGAGCTTTCTATAGATCATAACAATTTATGTTTTTGAAGATACATGATTTTCACATTGTAAGTACAGCAATATATAGTAACAAACATTAAAAATGATAACAATTACAATCTTGTTTTTAAAGTCAGATTTTCAAGTTATTACGCGTCATCAAACAATGAATGGTATCACATCATACTAGCAACAGATGTGTCACACTAACTATTTACATTCTTGATTCAAGGACAAAATATACCACTTTATTAGGAACACCTGCTTCACATATTTTTAGTTTCACTGACAGTGTCTGAGTGGTGTGATTAAAATAGATGTTGCATGGGAGCTAAGTACTGTATTTTCTCTCATATATGTATACAGGGCAGGGCAGAACACCTCTATGCATCCTGTGGTCAATCAGGCTCAGAGTCCAGGACCGTGGAAGGAAAACATTCCCCTCCTTCACCCAGAAGAGAGTACACATCTCTCAGGACACTGGATTTAGGACATCCAGGTCCAGATAATATAGACGAAAGCTGAGGGGAAAGAGAGTCCAGCAAAGCCTATAACAGAACAAAATACTGTCAGCACATTATTCCTCAGTAGGTTCCACATCATTAATTAGAATGACAATGAGATGTCTGATGTGCTTAATTTACCAGGGAGCTGAGAACACAACCCTTACCTGCTCAAAGTACATCTCTTGTTGCAGAAGTGCCACTCTCATTCTTAGATTCTCCAGCTCTCTGAGCTCTGCCTCTGTTGTATAGGTTATAGTCATGGGCAGAGGTGCAGTCACCTCATCTCCCCACGCGCCATTTGCCCCAGTGGGGCAAAGACAACCTCCCTCCAGCTTCCATCGATTCCATGCTTCCCACTCTGATGGAAAATATGATTATTTTTAGAGTGTGACCACGAGCAACCATACCCTAAAATATTTTTCTACTCTGTTGCTTCAACTGTAAATAGCTAAACCCTGGCTTGGTCACACCCCCCACGATCATCACGAGTGTGAGGGGGGGCAAGAAAGTACTGATCTGGCACTGAGGTTTCCCTGTAGCTCTGCTTTCATTTTCCATACGCCAAGATGGAGAAGCTGCATAAGCTCGTTACCACAAACATCATTTTTCAAACACTGGTAAAATGCAATAAATGATTAATCCCTCTGGAAAACAAAGTGCTCTGAAATCAAACACTTCCAAAAGTTGGATGTGAGATCCTAAAGTGGTTGCACATGGTCACAAAACCAGAGGGGGGTGAATGGGCTAAGCAGGAAATTAGAAATTACTGGAAACTCCTCTCTCACACTGGCTTAAGCAACATACTTTTGTCACACTGGAGCTTTAACTGTAAACACCCTCCCTGAAGGTTATACAGTCATCTAAATAATGTGAATGGGAAGTATTCAGTTTCACTAAAATTGTATTGTTGGGTGTAATGGAAATCATACCATGTTACATATTGTAGGTACTGGATTAATTATACCCTGATAGCGAGACACGATACAAACACAGCTGGGAAATCACATTTAGACACAAAAGAAATGGTTTGTGAAAAATAAGATTTGTCACGAAAAAGCTGGATTCCTACCTTTTTTCACTTGGTCTGCACGGCTCTGAAGCTCAGCTTGTTCCATCTGCAACCTGTCAAGTGTTGGATTGCAATCATTCTTAATTTCCTTTCCACCTGTACAGAGTTACATAATAAAAAAAACACCAAAATTATAATAAATATAATAAAAGATAATAAAATGATCATTGCTAAACCATAGGCATTTTTAATTGAATAACACTGTTAAATAGTCACATTATTGCCATTATAACTGGTACAGCTACAGAAAATTCTCAGATGTGTAGTCCAGCATCTTGAGCGTCGATGGTAGAAGAAAGGCTCAGCACAGACATAAAAGTCTCTCACAGAGTCACTTCCAGCCAAGTCCCTGTGCAGTTTCTCCTCAAATTATCATTTTCTCATGCACACAACTGGGTCATCAGTCGACTTCATCTCTACTCATTTGTCTACCGCTTATTGTTCATTGGCATGTATAATTGTGTTCAGGTTTTTACCAAGCTCTGTGGACACTTCAGGGGTGTGTGTGGCCAGCAGCTCCTTTATCTGCCAGTGCTGGGTGAGGTCAAGGCCTTGATGAGTCAGCCTGTTGACCAGAGTCCTGATTTGATCTGGACTACCACACGGCCAATCCTCAGGGAACTAGCGAGGTTAGAAGGATAGGGTCACAAACAGCACACAGGATATGTGGGATATTTATATAATTACATGTTAGTGTAACAGTCAAGAAGTATTACAGTTTATCACTATAACATCGCTTTGAGACTTCTAAGTGTGAAGTATGTGTAAATGATAAAATTGTACTGTACATGGCGCATGGTGGATTCAGTCAAAAACTTTGGTACACGCTTGTAAGCCACAAGCATAGCTGTTGTGTTGCAGTTACCAGGTTGACATGCAGTTACTAGAAGAAGTAGGTGTTCGGTGAACAATCAGTGCATATTGGAGCTTGTTCAAGAATGGTATAACACACTGTCAGCACCTTGATAGAGTGTGGTGTCTGCATTTCCTCTGACATTGGTCTGTGAGCAAAACTGAAAGATCTGCAGTCTGCCTGTGTGAGTGTAGTGCCACAGAACTTGGTGTCTTGTAAAGCAAATTTATGCAATGACTAAAGCCAGCTAGATAACAATGTCCTGCATGTGAGATAAAACACAAGAATGGACATAGATAATTTATATGCACACTTACCACCAATTGGACAGCAGAGTGAATTACTTAAAGTTATGGCTGACTGACTTGAATGTTATAATGCATCAAAATGACAGATGGAGGGTAAAAATATTTTTTCGTGTTATTTCGTGTTAAAAAACATTCAACGACGGACAATTCTCTATTATTGTGACGCCACTATGGTGTGCATTGCCCAAGGCTCAGATTTCCCACTGATGGTAAGTAGCCCAAAATGTATTACTCCAATAGCCACTTAAAGTGTGTGTGTGTGCGCGTGCGTGTGTTAATCGACAGAGGGATGGTGTACATTTTTTTTTACATTTCGGATTGGGGTGACTCCAGAGATTGCACACATTTAAAGGGTGCTGTGACTGAAAAAAGCTTCAAGAGTTCAAGTATTACAGAGCATGGTAAATGGGTCTGAAGGTTCCTAGTCCATCTTACCTTGATTCACTAGATAAAGAGAGAGAGTACCATAGCTTTCTGGAAGCTACTTGGATGAGTAGTTAAATAAAATGCTCTGACATAGTCCAGTTGCCATGACTTCCAGATAACTTCACCTGGATGATGAGAATCGTCATAGACATACCATAGCTCTCATTCTCTCCATGAAGTGATTCTTCCCAGGCATATTTTTCCTTTGTAGTGCAATGACTTTGTCCCACAACCTGAATATAATGCAAACAAAGAAATGTAATGCCAAGGAGAAACTGTGAAATGAAGTCTAAAGCTGCTTTCACACATGCACTGGGATCCAGAACTGACTTTTGCCAGGTCATTAGCCCAGACATTAAACAGACTTTAACCTTTGAAGTATGTGTGATGTCTGTGTGAGTCTAGATGTAAACTGTAATTGTACAAAATATTCACAAGTGGGTGTTCACTTTCAGTTGAGCTGCTCAACACCATATCAGAAAATATAGGAAATATTAACCCTGCTTTCTGTGGTTGTATCATGCTTCTCTCCTTTAGGAAACAATATACACATTGTTTCTAGTTATGTGATCGGTGCAACTTTGATGTGCGGTAAACAAAACAATTATTCTCCGAAGTGTAATTTTTGTGTCATGCCTGTATGCTCTACCCAGGACCCTCTCTCACCGAAATCAAACAGACTATTTTACCGAGTGAGAACGCATTCCATATTGGACAATCTCCTACTGCTGCATGTGTGAACACACAAGTCTACTCAATCTTCGGACTTGATTCTCCAGACATAGTCCGGAGTGCATATATGAAAACAGCTTAATGCTCTCAGCAGGAGTCAAAAGAGAGAGTCAAATTAGCAAATTGTGGGCACCTGTTTTGCTTCATCCTTAGAGATTTCCATTTTGACATCTGCTCAAATAGAGTCCTGAAGAAAAGGAAAACTGAATGATTATAACAGCACAGTAAACACATATTCACCCTTTTCAATAATCACAGATAATGTTACAGTCACAATTATTTTCATGCTCTATGTGTTTAAAAACATACCCAGACACATCTGTGTGAGAATAAGGCCCTGCATCATTTGAAGGAATGAACTTAGTAGCAGCTTTGTCCAGATCATCCAGATCACTGCTTTGAACAGTTGAGTTTTTAGAGTGCAATGTTGAGATAGCTGCACAGTCAGAAGCTGAACCAGGCTGCTGTGATATCCTGCCTGCCTGGTTATCCACAAGTCCAACTGATGAGATAGGATGGTTCTGGAATTTGTTCCTATTATTTATGGTTTTGGACTTTCCCCGGCTGTAGCGACCCAAAGGTCTTGACCCTAGTGTGGATGATCCAGGCTTTTTATGCAAGTTTCTGTCAAAACTGGCAGACTTAGCTGTAGATCTGATAGCTGTTTGACTTCCTTTACAGGATGACTGGGGTACATCTTTAAATAGGACACTTGTGGCACTGGGTTCCTTTCGAGATCCAGCCTGCTTGTTTCTTTTGGGGACTTTTTCAGAAACTTCTGTGGCAGTACGGACCTGAAGAGCTTTCTCCAATGCTCGCTCAAGCAATTCTATATCTTCCTTCTCCCCTAGTGAGGTATTTGTGTCTGAAAATAGCAACATTTAGAACATTATTTTACATGACTGCTCTCATCAGTGTCTGTACTATATTATGCAAAAATGTTAGGTATTTGTTAACACATTCCAATTATTTTATTACTAAACCTGTTTAATTAAATTTACCTTTGGAGCTCATTTTCAGCTGATCAATGACATTGACAAATATATTTTTAATTACCTGGTGCAGAATCATCTGCACATTCTGGTCCAGAGTCAGTTTTCAGTTGTGGTGATCTGTGGAAAGAACAGTATGTGTAACTTTAATTTGGTTACAAATACATTCAAAGTTTCAATTATGGAAGAAAGTTGTAATTTTTTCAAACAATGTATACGTAGATTGAAATAAAATTAATGTGGATACAATATTTTTTGTTCTCAAATATATATATATTATTTGAAGTGCTGGTGTAATACAATAAGGCATTTAAATGATATATATCTATACTGTGATGGGTATGTTTCACTGTCGTCTTTTTATGTAAAGAATTGCAGAGTACATTTTAAAAAAATCAAGCTCTACAAAATTACCTCATACAATGCATTCAGAAAGTATTCAGAGCCCAATTACTTTTTTCAATTTTGTTATGTTGCAGCCTGATGCTTTTT
>OMLM01008304.1:0-11433 GCA_900302695.1 Helostoma temminkii
TTGCAATTAAGGATGTCAGATTCCTGTGATGATAACCAGGAAATTAGTACAAATTTACTTTTGTACTTGTTGCACTTCCATATCCTAGGGATATGACTAGGGACATGATTCAAACGAGACTGAAAACCTATTTTTAAGTGTCAGCTGTTCAAGATGTGGTTTTATGATTTATGCTGTGCTACGTTTTCCTTCCCATGGACATTCACCAGAACCGCTCAGACATTCTTCTGTTTGGATGTTCAGTCAGACTCTTATTTTGGACCTTCCAAAGTCTTTCCGTCACACTGCTTTGGTTTTGTCCTCAACAAGCAGCTGCCACAGTTGGGGGATTTATGTTAGCTTAACTGTAGCAACAGAGCAAAATACATGCTCAACAGTAGTGAGCTGTGAGAGCAAAGCACCTCAAGTAAACTAATCAAAGTTCTGTTCACCTGACAAAACAATGCTGATTATATCATATTGCATTTGGTAGATGTTGTGGAGATTTTAATCATATGCCAATATTTCATTGTAGACCAAGTCTGTTTATTAATAAAATATAATTTTTCTGAGCACTTTATCTAGAATCGTGTTCATGATTGATTTAAAGTCCACAGCAACTTAGAAAACACCATCTGGTGAAGTGGACCCTATGATATAACCAAAAGCTCCAGAATAGCTATTAAAGGCACCTCTGTAAACAAAAGAGAAATTACCATAAACATATACAATACAATTCAATTTTGGATGAATTGTTGGAGTCCAGAGGTAAAGCACTGAAAGACAAAGTTGGAGATGAGCCAGTGCAATGTTTGTTGCTCTTTTCAGTTAATGACTTGTGAGAGCACTAGCAATGTTTTTTCTTTTATTCTTTCACAACTAAAAGGCTTCCAGTATTTTTCTTCCTGTACTTTTAACAGCTCCGATAATGGCTTTGAGGATATTGCTAACAGGCCTGTACATCTCAATTAATGTCATGTCATATATGTACAGAGTGGTATGTTTACTTGAAGAGAAACCTAGCACAGAAACGAAGGGATAGAAATATTATAGCTGGATATTACAATATTATTACAGTGGAAAAAGCGTACAATGACCCCCGTCTAGCCCACTGTAGAGTCAGCTTCTATTATTCAACTGATTTATGACTACACAAAGTCTGACAAACTAAAACATTCATAAAACATGTTAATACGAACTAATCAAGGAAATAAGATCAACAAGAGCAGACAAGCAAAACAAGCTGATTATAGCATCATTACTTATGTTATTAGTGAAATTATGCTCCATGCCTGTGGTTTGTTATTTGGAAAATTATGATCCTATTGATAACCTTTAAGCGATAGTCATCCTGTTGCTGGTGTGGCACAGAGCTTGTGAATTTATCCTACTTTTGATTCTTTGATTTTTTATTTTTTTTATGTCTCTCATGTACAGCAGTAAGGTGCTGGTGGTGATAAAAACCTTGGTGCTGCATAGGACATTATAAATGTACGGTCATTTGTCTGTGATCTGGGGATATTTTCTCATTCATATTTATTTCTGAGCCATTATGTGAAAGCATGGGTCTAAATATGGATAACAAGCTCTAAACAAAACACAAGTTGTAATTGCCAACCTATACTTTTTTTTCTGATCAGAAACCCCTTTTGCTATCATGACATCGTTCCCACAGCACTTGCTTAGCTGTGACTGGACTAGACCTGTTGCTGTGCAGCTGTTATGATTCAAGCCAACTTATTGTTCTGTTGGCCTAAAATATGCATGAAGAAGAATTTAAAGCAACCACAAGCTAAAAGTAATGTGGTCGAAAACTAAAAAAACTACAATTTCAAGATCAACTTGACTTGGTTGTACTTAACAGAAACCAGCTTTGATTCTTGGATAAAATATTTCAAGCAGTCTCTGGAGCCAAATGTTGAAACTTTGTTTCATTTGTTTGGAAAATGTTAACTCATTTTAGGTTGATCTAAGGATTTGAATAAATGTTGTTGTTTTTCAGGACAGTCTATTTGAATGTTTCTGTTCTGATTTTAGTAGGAGAGTGTGGTAAAATGTAGTGACCTTACTGTCCAAACTCCTGGAGGGGCACATTAATAACTGCAGGGTTACTCTGTGGTACTTTGCCTTTAGAAAACCTGCAAAGCTTTATTTTCTATATATTCTTGTATCTGTGTTTGCTGTATGACAGAAAGATATTTATTTACCAGTATTCACTGTGAGATTGTACTATGTGTACTTTAGAAGGGGGGTCAGCAGAGCATCTCTATTAAACTTTCAGTGGTCCCCTCATCCCTAGTGTACAGTATGTGGTATTTTCCCACCAGTCGCAGCACCTAGTTCTCCGCAGGGATGGGTGGTGATGGAAAACTGGCAGAAAAAACTATTCCACATGGTCACAGGCCATAATGGATAACTTGGCTGCCTCTGCTCACCCAAGCTATTTCAAGAGAAGCCACCCATTTGCCTTCAAGGCTGTATTTTACCAGGGCTTTGACTCCATTTTGGGGCCTTCATAATAACATGCTAGTCTTGCTGTCCACTCATTTTCTTTTTCACATCATGTGGATTGTCTTCATCAAAGGGAGGGTTAAAAATAAGACACACCAAAAGAGACCCAGCCCTCTATGAACTGGTGACACTACAGAAAGGAGTTGACTCTACAGGCTATAAACATACTTGCCAGAAATGCAGCCTTAAAAATGCATGTTTAACAGGATGTCATGTTAAAGAGTTTGTTTAGTTTTCTTTCATTTCAGACACAGATTAAATAACAATTGAGTTTGTTATTAAAATAAACAGAACTCCTCGCTGGTTTTCTAATAAAAAGATAATTGCTTTGAGAAATTACAAGTTAAAAACACAATTTAAATGCACAGTTGAGCTGTAGCAGCTGCAAAGTAAAGATTTTATATCCTTTACTTCAATAAAGGTTATACAAAGCAGTAATTATACAAAGTAAACATGTTCCATTAAAAGTAAAAACCCTGCTCTGAAAATGTTTTTTGAGTAAACATGTTAGTATCTATTATACTATTGTTATTATAGATGCATTGACCTTTAAGTAGTCTTTCAGTATTGTATCTTCTCGTGGAGATACTTTACATATTTTAATACATATATTGCTCTAAAACAATGCATCATAATATAATATCCATATATCTTATAACATAAATCTTATAGGATGAGTTATTTATCAACATAATTTTAATCTTCTTTGTATTTATAGCTGTAGATTAAATGTAAATTGTTTGCCACTGACTAAATGTAGCACTAATCATATTCCTACATTTTCACGAACACGAACAATGTGAACGGCAGCGAGCAAATGTTTGAAAACTTTGTCACAGTGATCTTACTTTCCTGCACTGGCGCCATAAATACTGTATCACAATAATTCACAATCCCAAGTTGTTTATCACAACACACAAATCTGTACTGTTTCAGACAGAACAAATAAATTTAGTTCTTTTTCTGGAAAGACACGCAATTTTAGAGCATACAAGCCAAAACGGTCCCACTGAGCATGGAGCTGTGCCTACCATTGTGGGAGCCATAACAACACGTGGGGTTAATACCAGCAGTAATGTCAGGTTAAAAACTGGGTGTCTCCCACACCTCCCATATATTATAAGGCAGCAGCCTGTCGTGTGTGATGTGTGTGGTGCAGCTGGTTTGGAAGTTTACTTTTGGGGTGTAGCACAGTGGCCCCACACACAGTGTTAGGAACCATCCTCCCTGAGAGGCTACTGGGTGGGGCAACAGGTCATTACATGTCCTGTAATTAAGCACTCTCTTTTTCATTCATTTGCTTTTGGAAACTAACAGCTGAGTTATTTAAACACGCATAAGTCTGCCTACTGAGTATATGTAACTGAAAAATACACTCTGTGACTGAGCTTTAGTGCATATGTGACAACTTTTCTTTTTGATGTCTGTGTGTCACCTGATGCTACTGATGAATAACCTGATGGCATCATCATCCCACCATAAGCAGACGGTCCTCCAGCTCATGCCTGTGACCAACAGCACAAAACCTTCTGCATGATTTCATGCAAAAACATGAGCACTGTTGGCTGATATGAATGAAAATATACTCTGTTGAGTACATTCGTATCTACATGGCATTCGTAGCCTATACCTTTAAGCGAGCACTGATGGAAAGTTGAATGTCATCAGCACTCTAACTCGGCAAAAGGCCTACCATCCTATTTAACACCACATATATTAATGTCACAGTTATTGTGCTGTATTGAACAGCACTTACTAATGAGGAGACTATAATCTGTATTTAAAATCACATGTTGCACAGTTTATAGCATCCTACCTGCTTTGCTCCGTCCTCGTACTGCCTCCTCCTGCAGCTGCAGTGGAGTCCCTGATGCTGCGCCCTGGTTGCTCGCTCCTCTGCTCAGGCTGGACAGCCACTGCCACAGTCCCGCTCGCTTTTTACGGAGCGCTCCTCCCAGAGGCTTCACATATTCTCTAGATCCATCCGGTCTCTACTGTATATCCAGCCTCCTGCTCTACATCCCCTTTAATTCAGAGTCTGTCCTGTAATCAGCGCCGAGCATCGCCCTGTAACTCGATTCATCTAAAATAGGTGTTTAGCAAAACCCACATGTTTAAACCGTATGGTGGAGTAGCACGGTCTTTTATTATCTGGGGGTAATTGTGCATTTATCAGACAATTTCATTAATTTATTTAGACTTCAGAAAACTGTAATTAGAATAATTTTAACTAATGGTGAAGTCATCTCATACACTTAAAGCCATGTCAGTAAGAATTCACATTTTACTTTGAATACACGAAATTATCAACTCATCATATAACTTTACCAGAACTGGAGGTTTCCCTGAATTACCCTCTGCTTGACCATCACTGGTCGTAGATCAGAGTCATGCTACTGGCTGTGGGACGAAGCCGACACAAAACTGACACCAGGTCAGTTTCTTATGAGCCGACGTCACACCGAGGAAACTGCAATTGAGTTGTGTTAGAATAGGTCTGGTTTTGATATGCAGCGTCTGGGCATCTGTTCTGTACAACATTAGGGCGAGTTCATGCTGGAACAGGCAGGACGTGATAATAAAAGTAGAATGGATATGAGATTTGCGTGAGCCCTTCATAATAAAAGCATAACTGGAAAAGTTAGAGTAGATAAACTAGTAAACTTTATTAGGTAAAGCGAGATATACATTAAGAAAAAATAAATTGTAAGAGAATTGTGTGGAGAAGGATAAATGGAAAGAGGCAGAGTGGATTCAGGACATAGTAGGAGAGGACAGAGGATGGGGTAAATACAGAGGGGAGGAGTGGTTTTCACCAGACACAGATTGGGCCACTGTAATTTGAACACTGTATTGCATTTAATGGGGAAATATATAAATGGGATGTGCAGAGACTGTAAGAGCCAAAACACAGTGGAACATGTGATGTTAAGATGTAGGAGATACAGACAAGACATGATAGATTTCATGAGCAGAGGTTTAAATGGAATTGTTCTAAAAGTATATTTTGAAAAGTAGGAGGAATGAAAGATGACTTTTATGTTTTTTTAAAAAAAAGAGCTGGACTTATTAAGAGAATTTGGTTAAACTGATGCAATAGGAAATGATTACAGCAGTAGGGCAACACAACTTTGGATGCTGGCTTCCTTAGAAGAGGAAGAGGAAGAAGAAGAAAGAAGGAAATACGTCACTCCGTCGTCGGTGACGTGGCCGGTGGGTAAGCGCTTCCCGGTTGCGGTGCAAGACTCCACGTCTCCGGGTTCCTCCATTGATCAACGCTACCTGTACCCCTCAAAATAAAGATACCCCTGTGGTAGTACAAGAAAACTACTGTGCTGTTTAGCGTTTTGTGTGTAGCTGGTTGAATCATCCGCAGTCTGCTTCCAACCATGGAGACGTGTGGCAGCTCGAACAAGAAACAGAAGCTGAGCAACGCTGCTGAGAACTGGGTGAGTTTTCTTTTGCCAAGTTGTGTTTATTCAACACACAGAGATACGATGTCCGTTTTCTACTACTAACCGAATGGGCAGATAGTGGCAATGCTAAACGCATACTTCATAGCTACAGGTATACCGTAAGCTAACACTAGAGCTAAGGTTAACTCCATATTTAAAACCTTGGTTGCTGTAGTAACGCTAAGACGGAGAAGAGGCTAACGCTAGCAGCTAATGATGCAACGCTATCAACGGCTGGAGTAAAATGCCCTTGGAGCTGTGATAACATTACTAAAACGGCATATGAAGCTTAAAAACTAGTGCATGAACAAATTTTCAATTCTATTTAGTAATTTTAGGAAAAAAATGTATTTTACTGTTTTTTTTCATACTGTAAATTGAATGCGTTAAAGGGCTTAGGGCTGGATTAAATAGCTTTCTCAGTTGTAGCATATTATAATGGAAAATGTCAATAAAATTGTTAGTTGGGAGCATAATTTATTAGTTATCAACTGATGCAATAAGTGGTTCTCTATCTTTATATTATACAGAAGCCTGCACTTTTCTGAGAAAACATTTTAATTTAATTTAACTTTAAAGACACTTTTTAAAATGTCAGATTAAGAAACTTTTCCTGCTCACGTTAATCTTATCACTTAGAAATTCTATGTCTGTGCTGCATTCACTGTAAAATTGAATTGACCGTAAACCTCCTTAATTTTCAGGGAATGCAACGTGCAACTAATGTAACCTACCAAGCTCATCATGTCAGTCGAAACAAGCGTGGTCAGGTTGTGGGCACAAGAGCAGGGTTCAGAGGATGCACTGTTTGGCTGACTGGTAGGTTACAAGATGTTACAAAATCTCATTTCAACTCTCAGCTCCTCGTGCTAATTTTTAAATTTCATAATCGAGTTGTTTTCTTCCATGTAAAGGTTTGTCTGGTGCTGGAAAGACCACAGTGAGCATGGCTTTGGAGGAGTACCTGGTGTGTCATGGTATCCCGTGCTACACCCTGGATGGCGACAACATTCGTCAGGGGCTGAACAAGAACCTGGGTTTCAGCCCACAGGACCGTGAAGAGAACATTCGACGTATTGCTGAGGTGGCTCGGCTTTTTGCTGATGCGGGGCTGGTCTGCATCGCCAGCTTCATATCTCCATATAGCAGAGTGAGTGACACTAAAAAGAGCAGTACCAAGAGCAGAGTAGTAAAGTTGCCTCTGATTCAGTTATTCCCTCTTTATTGAAAAGCATTTAAATACATTTTGGGAACACTTTTTCTGGCTTTTTCTTAGTTGTTGTTTTTTTTTTTTTTTTAGCTGATGAAAGTCATGATGCAGTATGATTAATTAGAATTTTGAGGATATTATATGTTCTTGCAGTGAATTTATGGGAAAGATTTTAAATTTTGAAAAAAAAAAGACAAACTACAAGTTCTGTATTGTACAGTTTCTTCAAATTACTATGACACACTCTACTGCATGATTAGAAGCCTGTTTGTACTTTTCTTTTTTCTTCACCCACTGTTATTGGAATCTAATTAAGCTGTGCTTTCTGCAACAGGACCTAATTTACTAACAGTGCAGCGAATGATGTCCTCTTGCACTAGAAAACAAAACGTTTTGTTTGGTAAAAATACAAAATAATTAATAATAACTTGCTGTCTTTCACTAACTGATTACTTTTTTAATGTGTGTACTGTGCACTGAATTTGGTTATTTTCTGCCAGGATCGCCTTAATGCCAGAAAGATCCATGAGGCTGCTGGGCTGCCTTTCTTTGAGGTGTTTGTGGATGCTCCTCTGGATGTCTGTGAGCAGAGGGATGTGAAGGGGCTGTACAAGAGAGCCAGAGCAGGGGAAATAAGAGGTATTGTTTCAAATTGTGCTTCAGAATCATAGATATTTGTGAAATGCTAAACAAGGACTGAAAAAGGAAACAATTAAGGGAAAACAAATGATGGATTTATTTAGTTTATAATCTGTTGCGAATGTACTTTGATATCTTAGCAATCATATTCTTCCAATTTCATTTTATAACCACTGCTTCTGATATTTTGTAGCATTTAGGGGTGTGTAGGTTTTGGTTCACACCAACAGTTTGGGTTTTTCTGTCATACACAACCTAGTACATGTAGGTATGCGTGTTGCAGTGTCTGCTGTTCCAAATACACAAAACTAGAGGCGTGACATTCACTGAGTGAGAGGGATGTTATGAACTGCTGAGATATAGCAAAAGATGAATGAATAGCTGAATACAGAAGAAAACCGAATACCTATCAACGAACTAATATCTGAATCTTTGGTTCAGCACTAGAAATGGTAGAGAAAAAGAAACTGTTGGAGGAAGTGTTTCTTATCGCCTTGGGGTTAGTTCTCAAATAAAGTTCCTGAATTTATTTGTGTACGTTTTTGTGCACTATAGGTATTTTTTCTTTCTTTTAAATGAAACGCACATATCTTTGATAAGTGTTGTTGTTTTGGGCAGCATATAGGGTATTTAACTGTATGGACTGTATTTTTCATAGAACAAAAACCTCATACTGTGCATTTTAATGTGTATCTTCTTCTTTATCAGGTTTTACCGGAATTGACTCAGAGTATGAGAAACCGGAGGCTCCAGAGCTGGTACTGAAGACTGACTCCTGCAGTGTAAATGAGTGCATACAACAGCTTATTGACCTTCTTCAGGAGAGGGTGAGAGGACTAATCTATGCCTTAGACATGTCATGTTTAGAATCAGCTGTTGTTATTTGGTTATGTCCCCCTGTAGTGACAGCCTCAGAGTCTTGAAGTTCAGACTTGATATACAAAACAGTGCTGTCATCCCTGTATTGGCCACAGGGGGTCAGCAAAGCCTCATAATTGTATAGATATTGCTATCATCATGTGTACAGTAGCACCATGTAAAACAGTATTGCTTTGGTAAACTGGAAACCTCTATTAACATTTTGATTGTACAGGATGACCTTGAAGAATTATATATAATAATTAATTTCATAATTTTCGTTCCGCAGGATATAGTTCCTGTCGATGCATCATATGAAGTCAAAGAACTGTACGTTCAGGAGAACAAACTGGACCTGGCGAAAGCTGATGCAGAGACTCTGCCTGCTGTACAGATTGGCAAGGTGCCTCTGGATATTAAGAGATTTTGACATTTTTTTTAAATTAAGCTAATAGCTACTGATGAAATCTACTGATAGTCTATGTGCATACAGATATTTTTTTCTATGTATTTGTCCTTCACATGTAACCTGTTTAACTATGTGTATGATGCTCAGGTTGACATGCAGTGGGTGCAGGTGCTGGCTGAAGGCTGGGCCACTCCTCTCAATGGTTTTATGAGGGAAAGAGAGTATTTACAATGTCTTCACTTTGACTGTCTGCTGGATGGTAAGACCATTCTGACATTTCATTTTTAAAATTGTTTTTTTCTGTATTTGATCACTGAGAAGTAGCAGATTGCTTTCAAATAGAGACATCAGCGAATATGTATTACAACAAAAGTTAAATGTTGTTTTAGTGGATCGCTGTGTGGTGCTAAACGTCCTCCACATACAGAAGAAGTGAGAGTATGCAATGTTCTTATATGAACACAATAAACACTAAGTTGTGCTTTTACTCAGCCTGTCTTTTATAAATTACGTATTACTTGCAAGCTGCAATGCATGTTTTTACACTGTTGGCTGTGCTCAGTGGTTAAACAAGCTCCTCTTGTGGGTTGACATGCTGGAGCAGTGCCCCAATATACAGCACTGATGTGCAACTTGGCTGAGGTGGCAGAATGACACTGTGATAATAGTAAGAGTGAAGCTGATTTACAAGAATGATGTTGTTATATATCATGCCACTAAAGTAATGATTGTGTTTGTACCCAGGGCTCTGGAATAGCTCAGTTTTTAAAAATCATGAATATTGTTTGTTGAGTTTCTTGATGTAATTATCAGAATTTTTCATGTAATGTCTGAAATGCCAAGAAAAAGTCACTTTAATTTCATTGCCCATATGGCCACTCCACCCTCAGTTGTGTGTTGTGCTGCCAGATATTTTGTTACATACATACACCCACATTGAAATGAAAAATGTATGACATTAATTGAAAGTTTATATAGACTGTATTTCATTTTGACCTTTTGTCAGGTGTATAACAAAACCTCTGTCCTCACTGAAGGATAAAACTTTCAGTTGGAACAAAATAAGAGATGATTGGATTTTTTCCCATAAAGACACTAGCTAGTCAGAGAAACTGAGCTGGCCAGACAGAGGAAGAAACATATATTGACTGTTAGAAAAATCTTTCCTTCTACTTTCCTGTGTGAAAGTATTGAAGGAGAGGGTTACAAAGAGAGAGGCTACTGTATTGATTGATACCATACACGACCATTTGTCCATTTTCACTTCCTTCCTGGGATTTGACAGTGACAAAAAGATATTACAGCGAAAGGATTAATTACCCACATTAGAACACAAAAAGTGTTTGGGAAGTTGGAAACTACGTGTTTGACTGATCAAATAGTCTGAAAAAATAAACATTAATTTAAATTCAAGCTTGTGTCTTCCCTCACTTGGACATTTGGCAGGCTTGTGTGTATCTGTTTTTTACTCAAACCAGCTGTAAGCTATACACTGTGACAGAGGAGAACAGGAGAGCAGGTCCGGGGGGAGGTGGGGGCAATAACAGTCTGCGTCCCCTCTCTGCAGCATTTGATCTTATTTGATGTGAAGCGTGTGGTGTTCACAATGTTTGGAGGGCAAACCCGTCAACAGAACAGTGCCCCTACATAGATTAAGTCTTGCAATAAGAAAGGTTAAGCTCACTAAGTTTAACTTAAGATAGATTTTCATCTCTTGTTTCTTAAACTGTAGCCTGTAGTTTAGCATCTTTATATACAGCACATTTACCCTGCAAGGGTCCAACATGAAAACTTTACTAGCATGCTTGAGCTGTTTTGTTGTGTATAATTAACATTTGATTATTTCAACATGCCTCTTGTAGGAGTACAGTATTTTGCAATAGGGGCCTATATAGTTCGGTTCTGCTGTTGAATGGTTATGATATTGAAGGTGCGCTGCATGAGAAACACATTTTATAGTTGCAATTTCCGAAAAAGCTTGCATTGTAGAAAATAAGATAATGAGCTTTGAAAATTGATTAAAGGGCAGGTCTTCCTGTTCTCTATAGTCTATCTCCACTGACCTTTTAAGTTGTATGAAATTCAGAAAGTTCTGTCAAGGGGTTGTGATGTTGTGCTTAAATGTTGGGAGCACAACATGCACAACAGAACCACCTCAAGTCAGATATAGAGAGAAACTGAAATTACCCTAGAGCAAGCACTGAGCGAGAGTGGACAGGACAAACAGACCGGGCTCGAATGGCTGGAGAAATGAAGAGCAGATAATAAGCAGCTGACAGAACATGGTCAGAGGGAATGGCCAGCAGCTCCCTAGTTCCACCATCCAGTAGGACCTAGACCACACAACTTCCTCCCGAGAGGAGAGGAGAGGA
>OMLM01008304.1:11525-60713 GCA_900302695.1 Helostoma temminkii
AGATAGATATAGAGAGGAGAGGAGAGGAGAGGAGGAGAGGAGAGGAGAGGAGAGGAGAGGAGAGGAGAGGAGAGGAGAGGCACACAGCCTGTATGCTCATGTGCTTGACTTAGAGGAATGCAGTTATTTCCAGAGTAAATACCATAATCTTGTCCCATTTAACATCCTGTTGACGTCTCAGTTGTGCTACAGCAGGTTCCTCCCCATTAAATTCAGTTTAAACCTGTACTTTATGGGCCACTATATGCTGTCTTACGCCACACAAAATGTCAGCCATTACTCGAGGTAAAGATGCAGTGTGAGAATTTGCATTGCTAAGTTGAAACTATAAAGAATATGTAAAAAGCTTGTGAAGCAGCTGCTGGAGGACAGACAGACTATTAGGAAAGACAGAAATTTAAACAGTGTTTTGTGAATAAAGTATCCCATGATATGGTTAAAATTAAGTCAACCTCCGCCTTCTCACAAGGACTCTGCTTTATAGTACTACTAGTGGTTAAATGTACAGAGTACATTTTAATATAGCTTCAGCTGCAAGATGGTGCTATTGCTTCCTCTGTCAAATGCATGCCGTTCTTTGATTCTTAGTTTTATTTTTTTTTGTCTGACTAAATTTGAACTTCTGGGAAGATGTGATGGGAATTTTTTTTTACAATTTTATGATATTTTGAATATAAATAAATTGAGGAAGTTCCTGTGTTTTTTTTGTTGTTGTTTTTTTCCCCCCCTAAAATTAGTTCTGTTTGTCCCTTGCCATAGGTGGCATCATCAACCTGTCAGTGCCTGTGGTGCTGCCAGTTTCTACTGCAGATAAAGAGCGTTTAGATGGTGTAACAGCCATGGCCCTTGTCTATGGGGGCAGACGAGTCGCTATCCTCCGCAACCCTGAGTTTTACGAACACCGCAAAGAAGAGCGCTGTGCTCGCCAGTGGGGCACCACCTGCAAGGACCACCCCTACATCAAGGTACATTTCTGAGATGACACATGCAGGGATACAGTTGTTCACTGAAAACTGAATTTATGGTATATGCTAATATGTTTGAAGTGATATGAAAAACCACAAGTTCGACCTTAGTGGCAGTAATGAACAGCATCTGCAGACTGCAGACAGTCTGCCTCAGTGTGCTGTGTGATAAACATTCTGCACGTAAAAGCAAAGTGTCTCCCTGGATACTGCAATGATAAAACACAGATCCACGTTGTCCTTTTCACATTGCTTATGGAAAGATTGAATAGGTTGAGGAGTCAAGCTTTTCTCACAGTCTGTTAGTACACCCAGTGTAATCACTTGATCTTTTTGGTCCACCCTCAATTTGCAGGTGTTATATTTGGATGCTGAATCTCTCATTCAGCCTCCACCAAATGTGTTTGAGGGTGTACCTTTCAGCTGAACAGACTGTGGAATCCCTGCCAGCTTCCAGCTTTCCGGTCGCACAACTGTTCTCCAAATAAACCCAGGAAGAGTGGCAGACTGCGGAAAAGTGGCATTGGCTTGTAGCTGTAAAAGAACGGAACTGTCTAGTGTTGCTGACAAGATAGTATAATTTTTATATCTTTATCTGCGTCAGCTGATGGTGTAAGGTTCCTTTTTAAAATCCTACCTTTTTAAAATTTCTAAATCCTATTGTTTTCAGCATTAGTGCAATTTGTCAGCTACTTGTATGCTGGCAACTAAAAATGCTGGCTGGAGATTAACCTGAATGATTCAATTTCAGTTCAACAGTTGGTTATATTTTTAATTGTAGGAGATATTTTTAATTTCTCCATCATGATGGTCAAATCTGGCTCGAGAATTTGTTTTAAGATGCAAAAGGTTGCACATTTCATTAATTGGTAGTGTGCTGGCTTTAAACACTGTATTTCCACAACTGCTATTGTTTATCCACCCTAACCTGTCAAAGCTGAGCATATGTTCAGCTTGCTGCAATTAAGGTGTCACTCATTAAACAATGTGTGTATGTATACATAAGTGTATGTTTAACTACCCACACTGGAGCCAGTCTGTCAACACACCTCAGACTTGGTAGCAACATTTTTTCTGTCCAGCCAGCAATGACCTGTTCCGTATTACATTTAGTTAATCCACTTTTTCTTGTTTACCCATTTACCCCTTGTCCATCTGTCAGACAGGAGTCCCCTTCATCGAAACTTTGGCCTAATGGCTGTTTATTTGACTAGGGCCCTTTCACATGTAAAATCCTGGAGCACTTATAATCATTTAACAGAGCACATGTGGATGTGTAGGCCTGCACCTTTGATTTATCCTTGCAGACATTATGTTTCCCCATTCACTTATGTTGGGAAAATAAATTGCAACTTCTCCCTCCCAAAAAAAAGACTGTCAAGCATCTTTCATGACTCTTCTCGGGCCAGCAGCAAACAGGTTGGACTAATTGGAGTGTGGAAAACAAACTGCAACACAGTTTTGAAAACTTCTTACGACTGAGCCAACTCATAAGACGCAATCTTTTCATATGATACATTATGCCTGCACGCCTCAGGTTTCATTTGTGGTTTCTATTTTGAGTTACTCACTGTCTCAATGCTGTAACTGTGCTTTTTGTTTCATCACCAAGCCTGTAGAGAATTGTCACTTTGTATCAGATTAACATCCCACAGGCCAGTGTTTTCAGTAACTCTAGCTATGGTCTCATAAATGCCACTGCAGGCAGGCGAATGATATTGCCTGAAACAATAGCAGCCTTTGCCTGGATCCTGAGCACTTCGGTGACATTGTTGGATTAATCTCATGAGGAGGGAAAAAAAAATTCACTCCATTGTGGTCATGGGCTCATCACCAGGTTTTATTGTGGAATACAATTAGATTTTTCTGTGTCTGTGTGCTGTTACTGCAACTAAGGTAGTAGATGTAGCCAGAGGCAGGATAGTTTTGTTGACTGTTTAATGACACAGACTTTGATTTATGCTGCTCTGTCCCTGTTGCAACTGGGTAATAACTCCTACGGGTTTATTAGAATTCATGTGGGCCTGCTTCCAGCACAGTGAAGTTTTTATGGACACACTGTCTTAAATCTGGATTGTGTTTGAGTTGCATTTCACTGTCATGATCACTGTGACTCCCATTTCAGATGGTGATGGAAAGTGGGGACTGGCTAGTTGGCGGAGACCTGCAGGTTCTGGACAAGATCTGCTGGAATGACGGACTCGACCAGTACCGACTGACACCCAATGAGCTCAAACAGAAGTTTAAAGAAATGAATGCAGGTCTGGAGCAGAGTTCTGTTGCTCTGTTTATTTTCTGTCAGAACTAATTTAAAGCAGTTATCAAAACGGTGATCTTGATCCAGGAACTTTTTTTAAACGACAATAATGTCACAATATTTAGAAAGTGCTACCATTTTAGTTTGAGAAGAGAACTCTTGGTAGTCCACTCACCTTCTATACTTTTAATTTGTTGTTTAGACTTTGATAAAAGAGCAGGCAGAGTAGTCGGGTCACATGAAAAAAAACTCTGATGTGATTCAACCCTTCACTAATGAGAACACGGGCTGTATGTGGTTTCAGTGGCTGGGCACTTAGCTGCTTCATTATCTCTGGGTACACTGTGGCCTTTTGTTTGTCTTGCAAAAATGTGTTCAGCTGTGTTTCCTGTCATAGCAACAAACCTGTCTTCTCTTTTCTCTTTATTCAGATGCTGTATTTGCCTTCCAGCTCCGTAACCCGGTCCACAACGGCCACGCTCTGCTGATGCAGGACACCCACAAGCGTCTCATTGAGCGAGGCTACCGCCGACCTGTCCTGCTGCTCCACCCACTGGGAGGTTGGACCAAGGACGATGATGTACCTCTGCCTTGGCGAATGAAGCAGCATGCTGCAGTTCTGGAAGATGGAGTCCTGGATCCAGACTCAACCATTGTTGCCATCTTCCCCTCACCCATGATGTATGCAGGGCCAACTGAGGTAATGATTAAAAAAAATTGTATCTCCCGTTACATTTTTGAGGGTGCTTTTAAAGAAAAAAAAAATGCTATTGTGTTTTCCCCAAAATTGACAAGAAACAAAAGTATAACTGCAGCACGACATAACGACAACAGACGCAGGGAGGAAGGCTGTCGCATACTTGATGTCTGCACGTTTCTGAGAGTGATAAATGGCAGGAAATGGAATTTAGAATTGACTCGAGGCGCTCTGTTTAGTGTTTCCATGCCATGCACAGGCCTCTCTGTGTGACTGAGCGTAGCTGTGTAGCTGGGAATCTTTTAATCATTCACTTATGATAATGGGAAAGTTATGGGGAAGATTATTGAGAGCAGATTGGATGTTGGTGGATGTCAGACGGTGAATTTATTTAGTTTGTAATGCTAAATGGGAGTTTTAAAGAGACAGATTCAGCTCCAGCCTTTAGTATCATCGTTCATCCTTGTTTGCCCATTGAAAACAACTTGTCCCATTGGTCTAACTGTCACTCAAATAGTAAAACACCCTTTCTAATTCTGCTTGTGTCCTTTATGTCCTTAAGCCTTCAGCTTCCATCCAGAGATTAAATCCATTTTTAAGATTAATTAAAAACTCTACATGCTAATCTGCATGGATAAAAACACTATTCTAATGTAATGTTAGTAATTGTTAGTGAGTTAGTAATGTTAGTAACGTGGAGTTAGGTTTTTGATTGAGGGAGTTTAGCTGTTGAAAATGTGAAACGGAAAATTGGCTTAGTGTTTATAGTGATGTTTTTTAGAGGCATAATGGCTGAACTCATGTGTTATAATGATACATTACAAGTTATTTTACAAAAATATGTTCTTTTACTGTTAAATAGTTGTTGCACAACAAGTTGATCATCACACATTCCTTTTAGATTTCTACTTTGGACTCACAGACTATACATACTACTACATACTTCGCACTGAGCACAAACACAACAAAATCAAAGCAACACTTCAAAAAAGTAATTTTCATCCCCAACAACTGCTTTTTCACAGCTGTGTTTAATAAATGTGTTGTAAAATGATAGAAGAGAAGGAACCCTTATAGTCCCACAGTGGGGAAATTTGCATTTTGGACAGGCTGCCCCTTTGAAGCGCCAAAGGTCAGGGGTTTCGGTGTCTTGTCTATGGACACCTCAGCTTATAGCCCTGGGAGGACTGGGAATCGAACCTGCCAACCCTGGTGTTGAAAGACGACCGCCCTACCAATGCTACATGCTGCACACTCTTCTTTTGTTGCCTTCTAAGGAAAATAAAAATAAGAGTTTAACAGTTTTCCTTCTCTGATTGTCAATAGGTTCAGTGGCATTGTAGAGCTCGAATGGTGGCTGGTGCCAACTTCTACATTGTGGGACGTGACCCTGCAGGCATGCCTCACCCTGACACGGGAAAGGACCTATACGAACCCACTCATGGGGCTAAGGTCCTCACCATGGCTCCAGGCCTCATCACCCTGGAGATTGTGCCTTTTAAGGTTGCTGCTTACAACAAGGTCAAAAGAGCAATGGACTTCTATGACCCCAAAAAGTGAGTGCTCATGTTAAAATTCCCGACGTCTCTTCCACAGACTCGACGTGTATTAGAGTCATGCAAAACAAAAAATTGTTTGAGTCTAGAGCGCCAGTGCTCTCACAGTAAATTAACCAGCGTATTTGTAGATTTTGTTCAGAGTATTGCTTTGCATTTAGGCCAATTAGAACCAGCAGCCTAAACAGACATTATATTCTCTAAATTAATTACTCATTAGGCTTGTCTTGTTTAAAAAAAGATCCCTTTCATGCATTTTCTTTCCTCTTTCTGTTCTATCTACAGTAAAATGCCAAGCCAAGAATAACAGGAATTGTTTTTCTTTCTTACACAGTGAAAAGGTTTTGTGGATTTGTTGGAGCTTTGATGTTGCTCAAAAATTACAGAGACCTGCCATTAATTACAGTCTGTATACGGACACTGCACATGATGACTAACAAAAATCATGCAATCTCACTGCCTCTCCTCCGGATTTGATGCAGCTTCCACCATCAGGTTATGCAACTGTAGCAGTTTGGCCAGGAATGAACTGAATATGGCCAGACTAATCATAAGATTTGCTTTGTTTTCCATGATGCATATTTATGATGTTAAGTCCAAACCGAATTGCTGAGCGGGAACATAGAGTATTTGTGTGGAAGGAGGTAACAGTGCTTCTAAAAATAGTATGTTTATTAGCAGCAGCTTGTTTAGCTTTTCTTGGCTTTGGAATTATGACATGGCCAAACTAAAAAAAGTTTCCTCATCTGAGTTTAAAAACCTTTAATCAGTTTGTGAGAGAAAATCTCTGTTGCCACACCATCACAGAATGTCAGTCTTTACTGAGACTTAATTTTAAATACAGTCTGCAACAGACAAGTAGAGAGAAGAGAGAAGAGAGAAGTAAATTCAATAATTTGAGGATTCAAAACTTTATCACATACACCAGTAATGTATTTAGTGTTGTGTGTGTAATACAGTAAGCAAAATAATAATATAAATGGGGGGAAAAAGATTTAGAAATTTATAAAAAAAATATGAAAAAATGATGATTACTAATACTAAATATTGATGAACTGTGCAAGACAAAAGTGTACAGACTTATGGATAAAATACATCTTGTAGTTGTAATAAAACATGGAAAATCACATCGTTGGCCTTCAATAAACTTTAAATTACATTTCAGATTGTCACATAACATAAATTAGCCTTGGGCAAATGACACAAAATATGTTTTTTTTTACATTAGGTTGGTGCCATTATCATTTTAAAACTCAAGAGCAAATGCACAAGAATAACTGGATTTCCAAAGTCTAGAGTCGTCACTCAGATTTATTGCATTCCATTGTCTCATGCTGACAGGGCCTTGCCAGGCTTCAGGAGGAATATGGATGCTTACACTAATCACCAGCAATACCCCTCAGTCTTTCTCTAAAAGCATAATGGCTCAGATCACAGCAACCTGTTTCTAATTTGACGCTGTATAAAAATGTTCTCAGAAGAATTCGCCTCGAGCTCCTTTACCTCACGCCATGTGAAGTGCTAGGTCTTCTACTTCACATATTTTCGTGTTTCGCAGCCACAAGCTGTTCAGTGTCATGTGACAACAATTTTGCTCCATAAACATCAGGGGTTTGAGCCTCTCTGAATGTAAACTCAGCAAAGATGAGTGTAAATATCTGCTAACAAGATGTCTGAAAACTGTTCTGATATCCCTAAGATAGATAAAGCAAGTGATGTGAACTTGTGGACGCTCTGCTCAACACTGGTTAAAGATGATTGTCCTTTGCTGGTTGCTTCTAACAAATTTTTCATATCATTTTTGAACCAGGTGAACTCAGTATGCAGTGAGAAATGTTATAGAGAAGTGGGAGCAAATGTCAGAGTGTCTGAAGGGTACAAAAAATACTTGACAGGAAAATTCTCTCTTTCCAATCTGACTATTGGAAAGAAGCTTTCCTGTCTGAATTAGTGTTCAAGTTCCAAGTGTTCAAGTTTCAAGGTTAAAAAAGTAGTTGCATTAATATTTGTTTTAACTAGGAATGTCCAAGTCATTTAATACAGTGTATGTGCCAATGCTGAATCCAATCTGATACATATATTTACCTAAAATCACTGTTCGCTAAATGTGTACCGAACACATTGAAATACCAGCTGCATAACAGCTTTTCTGGAGCTATTTGATACTGGTTCCAGGTCAAAGATTTTAAGTATATAATGATATACACTGATCAGGCATAACGTAAAGTACGACCACCTGTACAATCTGATGCAGTCCAATACTACATTCACAAAGTTATCATTTGTCAGTTTTTAAGTAGAAACTGTCAGAAATGTGATAATTCTACTACATGTGCCTTATTAAGGTCATTGTGGGTGGTGGAGTCATACTGGAGTACATTATGTTAAGAGGTGTCTGTAATGTCTTGGACCCCCTGTTGATTTAAATAGAGAGGCCAAACATTAGAGACACCTCTTAATATAATAACAATAACATGTACTCACGTGTATTTGTAGGATTTGACATACAGCCTCTTCACGTAGGCTTGTAAAATTGTTGCAGTGGTAGTAACACAACATTTTGCAGCAGACACGATGTGAAATCGAGATCCACAAATGACCAAAACACAAGCCTATAAATTATAAATTCATAAATGTCGGATCAGCTGTACTGGCCTCACTTTCTAACCACTATTGCAATGGCATGCCGGTGCATCATTTCCCCAGCCACAAAGTGATTTGGGAGGAAAACAGCTGCCAGAAATGGTCTGCATATGAAATGTAGAGTTTAGTAAGATAAACATGCTCTTACACAAACGATCATCACACTGCGTTGGATGTGAAATGTTATAAGTGGTTCATTTGGGTTTGTTGAAATGCTAACTGCCTTGCTGGTACGCCTCGATGCCCTTGATTCCAAAGCAGCAAGCAGTTATTTTTGGCTCATAATCAATATTTTCATTGATTTGAAATATTACTCACTCACTCAACTCTTTTTTTTTTTTAATATTATAATTTCAGCCATCAAGACTATGATTTCATCTCCGGCACACGCATGCGTAAAATGGCTCGCGAGGGAACAAATCCCCCTGATGGCTTCATGGCGCCGAAAGCCTGGGCCGTGCTGAAAGAATACTATAAGTCACTGGAGAAGGCCTAAAGGATGCCTGAAGTGTGGAAACACAGTGGTTTCTGATGACGTTTGAAATGATGAATGTGGGGACCACTCGGCTACCTTCACAGACTTTACTCCACCACCGCTCAACTCCTAGTCCCAAAACTGGTCTCAGTTGTGTTTAGTCTTATCACATTTGTGTTGTAGCTGTAAACTAAATCTACTGAGAATGAAACACAGCTCGAAAAGTTGTTTGTTTTTCAAAAGAACAAAAATGTGTGTGTGTGTATGTGTGTGTTTCTCACTAACTTCTCAACTGTTTGCTCTGATGAAAGGTTGAAAAAAAAAATGTTAAAAAGCAAAAAGTGAAAGTTAAAATTTTAAAGATGAAAAGTGCTGTTGACCGGTACTTAAAAAGGAGGGAATAAGTGTTGAGTATTTGTGATTTCCAAATTTAAAAAGTTACTGCACCTGCTTTATTTAACTCACTCCTGAACCACAATCAACTCGCTTTGTACTGTACGTTTGCAGGTAGCAGTGACGATTGCTCAAAATGCGATGCACACAAGTATTTGATGTAAAAGCTGAGTGCCTTGGTCTCCAGAAAGTGAATTCACATGATGTCTTGTTTGAATTAGAGCATACACACATATGTTGATCTTTCTGTAGTTGTGAGGACACTTCTTGATATAATGCAGTTGTCTAGCCTTCCTAACAGTAACCTTAAGCAGCACAACTTCATGTCTAATCCAAACTGAATCGTAAACTTAACCCTGAAATCAAGTCTTAACCCCCCAGCATCCCTTTGAAGTTGCAAAGACTGGCTAAGATGTCGTCACGACCATGGTCTTGTCCACACGGCTATAGAAAGACGTGCATGTAAACTGCTTCTTGTCTGTGTTACACTGAAACGGTCCATTAGGTCAAGAAATGCTCTGCAAAGCAGATCAGCATTAAATATGTTTTTATTGGTATATGCAGGCCTAACCTTCTACTTTGAACATTTTGTGTCATTTTTAGTCTATTTATTCTATCGTAACACTGATGTGTTTTTTTATTTTTTATTTTTTATTAGCATGGATGTAGTTTTTGTGCTCTAACCTTTTCGCACAACAGTCTTGATTTTCTGTTTTCATCTTCTGTATTCCTTTTTTTCCCTCATCGTTTGCTAATATTTTCCATCTGGTAATTCATTTTAAGAGTATGTATAATCAGATGTTTGATGGTTACCATCAAGGGATCAGATTTGTTATCTTCCTTGTCCAGTAAACCATTTTTAGCAAAAAGAACAAATTGTTTACTTTTGCTTTCTTTAATCTTTGGGTTTGTTACACACGGAGCATGGTATGTGTTCTTCTTTTTGCAGCACGCAGAATACATTTAAATACATAACATACTCTCAAAGAGTTCTACTTGATGTTAAATGACAGGACTGAAATTCATGGGTTTTAGAAACTAAATTAACAGTGATGAGATGCCATCAACCTTTAGCTGCCTGTGATCTCACTATAACACGGTTCATATTCGGACAACTCAATACCTCTAAATCTTTTCATGTCTTTGTGCACTTTAAGTGCACTTTGTCATCTACTTGAACAGTCCACTCTTCAAAATTAAATTTCTCTGATTTCATAGGCCTTGCCTCTTTGAACCTTTGTGACCTCCCAGTTGGTCAATCAGCTGTATATTGAATGAAACAGACTTTCTGGTGCTCCCAATCAGACTCAGACACTCACACTGTATACAATGAGCTGCAGCTGGTTCCCAGATGCAGTGAAAGTGGCACATACAGGGTTAAAACAGGCTGAGAAGAGTGGCTCTGTCAGAAATACCCTGAATACTTCATTTAATCCAACTCCAAGATGTAATGAAGAGACATGCCAGCAGCAATTTTTTTTTTTACCTTTCGGCAGATCTTGTTCAATCTCAAATGGTAATCAAGCTGGGACCTCGATACAACTTCAAAAGAAGAACCTTTTTTTTCTCACAGCAAATGATCAAATGATGTCGTGGAGGTTATGTTCGGGTTTTTGTTATTGTTTTAACTGTCTGGAGGAGATCAGTGCACTCTGGGTGATGCAGGTGTCTGTTACTATCTGTATCCTTAACCCCCTGATCTTATCGTACTTGTAGGATGCTCAGTGTAATTCGTTCCATAATCAGATTTTACTTTGAAACTTCTCAGCCCTCTGAAGGTGTTGTTACAGAGTGGCACTCCGCCAGAGAAAAGGCTGAAGGTGCCAGAAGAATTTGTTGTGCTTTGACTACTGTTTACATGAGTCACACCTCCGTTCACCTACATTACCTCATTTCAACATGAAAAACATACACAGAATATAGACAGTCAAGCAACATTCACCACAATCACCACCAGTTGAAGTGAAGGATGTTTTTGAGTGTCTCATTGTCTCATTTTCCGAATAATGGCTACAAATTATCGTTGTTTGCAGAAATTGTGGTAAATTATTATGAAGTGTTATCATTAGTTTGTCACAATAAGATACGTTAAGAAGGTTATTGTGTGTGTCAGCAGCAAAAATACAAGTGCAACTCTCTTTTTTGATAATAGATTAAGTCATTTGGTAAGCAAAGATACAGAAACTGTTTTTAAAAATATTATCTATTTTAATATTTTATATATGAAACTATTAAGAAAAAATCAACATAATTAATAATAAAATTAATTATCATTGTACTGAGCCAAAAATATTCACTTACAAAGTGACAAGACAGGGAAGCAGCAAGTAATGCTAGTAATGTAAGAACATACCATTAAGGCATAAATCAAAAGCTGCACCTCCTTTGCAAACACCACTGTTTGACACCAGTGTCGCCTTTCTCCTCTACGCAGTTTATATTCTTATACTTGCATTCAGCAAAGTACATGCAATTACATCATCTCCGTTTCGGTCCATACCACCAAAAGGTTCTGCTCTTACATGGACCTCAACTGCATTTATCTGCAATTTCCTTCCATCTGGTTTTAGTTCCAGTCAAAAGCCAGTCATGATAAAAGCAGGCTTTACTTTGCAAAACTCAACAACATGGTTAAAATTCAAGGAAGGCTGTGCTCCTCTGTCATTGCTCGGAGGTGTTTGCAGGGCAGAGTCAGCGTTCCTGAGCAGTAATGATTTTGTGTGATCACACGACCCTTCATGATGGCAGTGAGAAGAGCTGTTTCACATATTGCTTCATATTGTTTTTGAGATTTGGCAAACAGGTTCTGACATATGGTTAACATACTGTGTTGTTACGTACTTAAGAGACAGTATGGCTCTAGGATCCACTGTGTGTTACTGGAGTATATTAAGCCACTGTCTCTGAGTACGTTTGGTTAGATATATTAGAATTTATAAAATGTGTTTTGATGAATAGTGCAACATTTGATTACAACTCGCTAATGAATCCAACACTAATGAAAAATATTTTTCAATCTCTTCACAGACTCGAGAGACAGAAATACAGACAGACATGATTCAACAACTGATTTAAGCTGATTCTATTTTTAAAGGTATGATCTGATGGGTAAACACATCTTAAAATAAATTCATGCCCAGTAAATCAATAATTTGAAACATAGACATAGAGTTTCCTTAGAAACTAATCAGTCTTTATTTGTCTTGAGAAAATAAAGTTATTCTCTATGAGATACAGCCAGATATTTTTAGGATTTCTTTAAATGGTGTATACTTTAGATACATGCTGCAACTGGATCCAATCAGGACAGAAGATGCACATGTCCAAGAAGTACTTAGGAGTGTCCTTGAGAAACAGATGCCTCACTTCTCCTGAACCGGCTGCATCGTTTAATAAAACAATAGAGAAAACAGTTTGCCCAGGCACTGTGTACTGGAAACTCAGCTCATTTGACCTCAAGGGCAGAGCTGCTCCTACCAAGGCTGGAGAAATGCAAAGATCTGTGGAGGCTGTGGTGATAAGTGGGTGATGTTCAAGGTATCCTTATTAAGTGAAATTCATAGAGGTAATGATCACACTGATTTTTGTGTTGCTGAATTAGATTAAATAAAACAAAATTCAATCTGGTATGTAAAGATATTATTATCATGTTATTTTTATTATGCTATACTACATTATTTTTTAAATAAATGATCAGGCTCACACCTCTGTAAAAAATTTAACAGAATTAGCTGTCAGTTTAAGCATTATTAAACACACTTAAACAAGAATTGGTCTTGAGTGAAACAAAAACTACCTACAAATATAATGAAGACAGTCTGAATCTAGGCTTTTTTCAAAAAGTTGCGTCAGGTGCACTTGGAGAAGTTTGAAACTGTCCCATATCAAAGAAACAAAAAGCTTTTTGTGCACTTTTTGCCACATTTTGTCAACTTTTGCACAGACTGTATCAACTTCCTGCACCTGACACCTCCTTCTCGGTTCATCGCTGTCAACCTTTACAGTGTGTAAAATCATTTCAAGCATTTGAAGCACATAAAAGAGCTACATAAAATTATGTTTAACTAAATGAACAGTTCTTTCTTATTATATACTGTACATTATTACGCTGTCCAGAGTGACCACTCTCTGTGACACATGGTGTCTTAATGGCTTCTTAAGGGTTGCAGACATAAACAGACAGTCACATACTGCTTTGTTGAAATATAGCAGATTTATGATAACCAATCAATAATCAATATTCTTTCAATTACAGTCACTGTAATGAAATAAATTATGTTTATGTATGCCTACATTTTAATCACTCTTCCAAATTCAGTACCATCTGAAACTGTTCAAGGTTTTGTCTCTTTACTCTTGTTTCCATCTTTGGGAGCGAATGTTAACAAACATTGAATCAGCCTAAGTGAATAAGTGGAGTAACATTTCCATTTAGGTGTTTTTTCGAAATATTTCATTTATATTTTCATATATCATGTTTTTATACAGTACATTATGTTACGAATTTAGGTTGTGTTACCACACAACTGTGAGCTCTCATCAGTTGTGTGTTTTCTGTATTTGCAGTGCATTTTTGTTTTGTTGTTGTTTTTTTCAACTGTACAAAACAGCCTTATATAGCACATGGGCAAAGAGTAAAGTTTAATTACAGTGTTGAGATAATTATTTTATCTGACTGATGTGGGCCCCACTATTTTGGGAAAGGGCAGATAAAATTTGGAGCAAAGTTGTTTGTTTGGAAAATAAGTGAAGCACGAGTGGATGAAAAGAGACGGGGCTGCTGAGCAGATGAATCATGATGCCCATTGTTAATCAAATTCATTTCATTAGTTAGTGAATGTGTGTTATTCCTAAAGAGCTTCACACAGGGCTACATGCATGATTTACAGGGTACTAGATGGTGAGGAACTAAGTACTTTTACTCAAGTACTGTCCTCAAGTACAACTTTATTGGTGTATTTCCATTTTACTCATTACTTTTTGCAGTTTCACATTCTTAAAAAAAAATTAAACTAATAAAATTGTGCTGTATTATTTATGGATTTACCCTCTGATGCTACATAAGATGATTAAAATCAGACGAACCTTAGCTAACTGCTCTTTTTGTATCACAGTCTGTAGGTAACAACACATTTCTGCCATAATCTTTTATTTTGAAAATCAGTCAGACAAATCTGGACCAGACTTTTACGTTAAAGTATGCTGTCTTCTTAGTGGAGCATTTTTACTTTTGTAAAATTTTGATCATGTACTTTAGTACTTTTACTTGGGTAGAAAAATTATAGGGTATTTCTACTTGTAGTATGGTTAGGGTAACACTTTTACTTGTGTATTGAGTTTGAGTACTTTATACACATCTTTAGCATACCGTATGAATAACTTTACCTTCACCTCTACAGGAGCGTGTACTGAAGTTTCAATCATTTGTATTTCTTATACATGACTGTAAATAATCAAAGGAAATACTAACCAACAAAGTCATCCGAAAAGATGAGACACAACTTTTTGGAGAAGCCTCAATATGACAAGAATCATGAGTATGGTTGTCCAAGGCAGGCAGGCATAACAAAGTCAGATTACTATGTAAATTAAAGCTGTGGTGCCTTTAATATTAGCTTGTATGTTCAATTGTACACCATATAATGAGTCATTTATTTTGGCTACATTATAGCACTAAATAAATTAGGCAGGACATAAAGTCAAGGTTCACACTGTGCTAAGTCAGCTGACAGCTCGCCTACCACGACCATCGCTGATTACAGCACACTGATGTTTGCTTGTTGCTGTTGCTACTGCTGTTGTTGGCAGAAATACCTTCCACTCAAGACTGTGGCTGCTTTTGTTTCCCTCACATGCATAAACTTTAGACTGTGTTTATTCCTGGATTTACATGCACATTGTGTGTTGTTTAATACATATGTATATATATTGTGTATTGTTTTTATCTTGAATCACAAAATAAAAAATCCCAGACAACAAAAACCTGGAGTAGAGTCTAAACAATCTGCCGTCTCAAGTTTGGAAATAAATTCATCTGTCAATTTGTGATTTTATTTCACTCTGACTTTATTCAGAGACCATCAAATTGTATGGTGCATTTATAAACTATTGATTGTTGTGTAAATATGGCATAAGGACAAAACATCAAATTGAGGTAGATTTCAAACTTTGTTGCTGCCAAGTGACCACTTGATCAACGTATTGTTGAATTCTTTAGTTACAGTGCTATTTTTTTAGCATTTGAACACGATCACAAAAAAGTAACTTTGAGTTTAACATTTTGAGTGTTTTTATTTATATATATAATAACAATTCAATCTGCATATCATTAGAGAACTGAACAATGAGTGTGATGAATCAGAGCATCAGGGATTATTACAGGGCAGGTGGGTGTGGGGTCAGGTGATATAATGGGGAAGTATAGACTTGTGACAACTAGGGTTAAGCTACAATGCGTCCAGTTCTAGTCTGACAAAAGGCCTTTGCTGCATGTTGTTAACTGTTGACTGCGTAAAATATTGTAGGTGTAAACTGCCCCCAGATTAGGTAATGTGATATGTGTTTAAAAACATTAAGACCTCTTCAGATTTCATTCGTAACACAGAACAGTATTATCTGTTATTACTTTTATGGCAGGTGGTTTGAACACCCTAGCATTAATATGCTGTTGACCCCTATTGTATTCTGTAACCGTGCTGCAGTTCACTTTGAGGTCATGAGGTCGACTCATACATGAAGGCATAATGAGTACCTGTGATTGACTTGCAGCTGCCTTCGCCCACAAACAAGTGTGTTGATGCGGTTTGAGCCTGTCTCTGGCACTGTTCACTCGTGCAATCTCAAGTTCCCCCATATCATCAGATGTATCAGATGCCACGATTGTATTTAGCATTGTCTTGGACATTGTTCTAGCTTTGATCATAAATTGCAGTAATTATTCTGGGCTTTATTCTTCCCTCTGGAAACAATGCGTGGAACAGGAGAAGCCAGTGTGTGCACAAGCAACAACACAGAGGCCTACAGTATGTGTGAGCACTGGTGAGAGGGTAAACGGCCTGATTAAATGCAGCCTTTATATATTTTTTTTATCCACAATACACTTTGCAGCTCAGCTACCAGTGTGCAGCCACATAAGAGACTCTCTTGAATGTGTATGTGCTAACAAAACAAGGTGTTCTGCAACCGACCCACATCTCCCTCTGCCTTCTCTTTCCTTTAATCCATCCTCCTCTGATTCAAATAAATAAATGGGCAGAACCTGAGACATGACTACAGGGAATTGTTCATTATGAACTCTGGAAAACAGCTGCAATCAGGACTAACAACAGGCTGTGTGGCTCATTTTGGTCCCTGAATAGTACAGGGGCCACACAATTAACCCCCCACTTGCCACATGGCCTTTCATCTACTTCACACAAAAATTGTATCTTTTGTAGCTTTCCCTCAACAGGAAACAAACATGTTTAACTTCCATGTGCTGTGTGCATATCGTGATAAACTTTTGTAATTAGAATTCCTGTCATACTACACAGTAACTTCCTGGAAGATCATGAACCTCTGTCTCTGGGAATTAAACATCAGACCACAGCGGAACCTCAGTGTGGTTATCCAAAAATATGGTGGCAGAAATCCATAAAATTCTGTATTTATAACCATAAAACCTTTAATGATGTGAGATCTAAACCTTACAGTTGTGTTAAAGGTTGTGAGAGATCTGATCATCCTCAGCTCTCCAGTTTGTCACTTTGAGCTTGTATCAAAGTTTGGGGTTGCAGTGGATCAGTGGGTAGAGCAGTCATCAAAGTGACTAACAACCAAATTGACTAATACATTTGCCTCTGATTTACCGGCTAACGCGCGGGTGTATAATTTTTGTTTGATATTTTGGGCTAAGTGATGAACAAATGATAAAAAGATGAATGTTCATTCATGACTTGGAGCAGGAAAACTGCAGTTTCCTGTTGAGAACTCAGAATAATTTGATTCAAAGCCACAAACTGAAACACACACTGGTTTAATGACAAAAATATGGCTGAGTTAGGACCATTGTTACTAGGATTTGAGCCAGGAGATGGGAATGTAATCTAGGGAATGTCACACTTCCAGGAATTAAAAAATAAACTCCATATGTTCAGTCTGCATTCGGGAGTAAAAAGTGCTTTTTGGATTATTGGAGTGTCAAATAAAATTTACAAGAAATCTCAACTTTGACCAAAAACACTACAACTATCGACTAAATTAAGCAACTCATTTCCAGTACCTCTGAAATGCTTATTTTGACCAAAAGTAATATTCAGTGTTACTTCAGAATCAGCCCCAGTTTCTCTGTGAATTGCACAATGACGGGACTCTGTTGACATCCACAACATTTCTGGAAAACATGCTCAGTACACAGTGAGGGGAAATATGCACCCAGCAACAGTATCAAATGTGTATCCTGAGGGAGGTCATTACTATGATGTGGTAATGTTCTGATGCCAACATGTAATGATCCACCTCAGGATGTTCGCTGTCTTCTGCAAGGAAACACTGCTGTTCACCATAAATACTCCTGACATTTCCAGGACCAGGATTTAATATTGTTCACAGATCAATTGTGCCTTTGCTTGTTACTACGTGAGTGCTGAAGGGAAAAATCATGTTCTCATTTTACTGTGGTGCTAAACCGGGTTTTGTCTGAAACTCTGAATTTTGTTATCACAGGTGTAGCAACTGTGCCAGCAGAACAAGTCCTGTTAGTTCATCCGTGAAACACAAACAGGGATGGAGCCATAATCTTTTAGCTTTACTATCCACCGGAGTCCTGAAAGACGGTTTGACAGGTTACTGGATGGGATTAACAAATTTAAAGTATTAACTGCAAAGTGTTAAATTGAATGTAGAACATGGCTGCAGTCAGCAGGTGAGAAGAAGGTGGAGTCCAGCAGGTGAGCGAGATGGTGGCAGAGTTCAGCAGGCAGATGAGACAAGATGGCAGCACCTGCTATGTCCTTGTGGAGAAAAATAGCAAGACCCAACACAGCCCAGTCTACAGTCCAAATATCAGAACCACAAGCCAATCCTAGTCACAATCAGGCAGTTAAACTGACTGGAAAGTTGAAGCCAAGATGGAAACAAATAATCTGGAACCAGGGCACTCAAACGGAGCAGGTTAAATACTCTCCCCACAGGTATTAACTGGACTGTGCCGAGTGCAGGAGGAAAATAGTAAACAAAGAGCAGAAGAGGATTACGGGGCAGGAAAACATGAAGTGGGAGGCAGAACCATTACAATTTCCACAGATAAATTAGAAAGTGGTCACAGCCAGTTAGCTTAACTGCACAGGCGTGCAGTTTGCAGGCAGCTGCTGCAGGTAGCTTTGTCCAAACATCTGCGCAAACAAAGCTACATGAATAATGAAGAAACTGCCTTTTTGGAGACAGAGAATATTTTTGATAAGTGCACATTTGAAATTGGCATAAATGCTAAATAAAATCACAGCCTCTTTAAACAATTAAGTATTTTAAACAATTAAGTATCTTTTTACTTTGTGTGAACACATTGAACTGTTTTACACACCATATAAAAGTTATCCAAGAGTCTGAATAGGTCTATTTTTCCATATTCACTGTGGTTTCTGAAAATCAAATAACCTCTATTTTAATAAAGTGCCCTCAGATTAATTTTTTTTCCATACATCAAGATGAATATAATACCCACAACTTACTTTTATTTACTATTCCCAATAAAATCAAGTGTTTCTCCGGTATGTTTTGACTATTTTGCCTGAGGCTCAAGTGTTCTTTTAGTCATCAGTTGTGCCACAGCCTGAACCTCAACATTATAATATTATCCTGCATTAGCCTGGGGATAAAGACCTCCAGTAACATAAATACGCATAAGCTGTAACATCATACAAAGTGTAAACAGATTTTTTTTAAGTCTTTGGGAATGTGTGATTCTTTCCCAGGAACTAGGTTTGTTTTCTACAACCCTTTTAAAAAAGCTCATTGTTTTGTCACCATTATCATTACACTTCCATTTGGCACACTTTATAGCATAAATCTGACCAAAATAGTCTCATATTTAGTCTCATGGTTTGGTATAGAGATAATCAAGTATTTTTTAGTTTATATTTGTGATCACTGCAAGAATCACTACTGCACCATTTGCAAAATACTTACAGAATGAAAATATAGCACACATGTTGTAAGTGTTGTCTTAAAGTGGTAGTTTGAGTCTTGGCTGATGACGCTCTAAAGGTAACCTTTGGTGTCACTAACTGACGTCACTCCTTGACACCATAGCAATGATGGTGGCTGGGTGTTGAACCGCTCATCTAAACAACTAGTTAAAGGGTCGAAACATTATGTTTGGATTGACTTTACGTACAAAGACAACTGGGTTATGTTAGGTTAGGGTTAGACCCAAAAAATCAGGCTTAGGCTCAAAGCTTAAGTTAAAAGTTAGGTTAAAAGTTAAAGTTACTAAACACTTCCTGGAACTGTCTTGTTACATCACACAATCCTTACTCTCAATTAGCATCTATGTGTGTCTTATAATGATTTTCTTTTGGTCTTTGAATGTAAACTTTGACTGGTCTTGATAATTACTGGGGTTTTCATATGTTGGGAGGCCATGTGCTCTAGACCCCTGTGGAGATTACATGCGCGGACACTGGAGTTCACGTCTGGCTTTCACTGTTGATTGCAGCCAATATCAGATCTAATCACCTGCATTCATTCATTCATCTTCTATACCGCTTAGTCCCCGCAGGGGTCACGGGAGTGCTGGAGCCTATCCCAGCCAGCTTACGGGTGAGAGGCGGGGTACACCCTGGACAGGTCGCCAGTCTATGGCACGGCCACATATAGACGAACAACCATGTACACTCACACCTACGGGCAATTTAGAGTCCCCAGTTAACCTAACTGCATGTCTTTGGACTGTGGGAGGAAGCTGGAGTGCCTGGAGAGAACCCACGCGAACACAGGTAGAACATGCAAACTCCACACAGAAAGACCCTGGCTGACCCTAGGAATCAAACCCAGGACCTTCTTGCTGTGAGGCGACAGTGCTAACCACTGCACCACCGTGCTGCCCGCTAATCACCTGCACCTAATGATTTTATTTCAATTGATCTATAAATATTTCAGCTGAGATATTGGTTATTTGTGATTAGTTTGATAATCTTTTGCTTGAACAATTGATAAATCACCATAACTTCGATCAACAAAGCCCGTCAAATTGTCACATATTTTAACATGAAATGCATGAAGGAAACATGAAATTTCAATTTATGCTAGTTAAAAAAGTCACATTTGTGCATGGTAGTTTACTATATTCTGCCATTGTGGGACAGAGTCATATTAAAGGTGCAGCTTGTTGGACTCTGACTGTTTCTGAAACTCAGATATCCTACACTCTGTACTTTCCCTGAACACACCCAACATGCAGGGATGAGAGGCCCTAACACAATTGCCTACACAGCAGAATTTCCCTTCTATTATTTATCTTCATAAGGTTCCTTTCACTACCATACAGTGCGACATTAATAGGAATCAGCATCACTTATATTTATAAACTTATATGCACCTAAACAAACTTCTTAAAACTTTCAAATGCAGTAGAAATGCTGTTGCCATGCATTTGTCTGAAAAGCAACAAGAACGACTACTCTCAGGCACTGATTCCATATCGTGTGATTATCACTGTAATAAATTCTTCCCCTACTGTCTCATCATTTTGAGGTTGTGTTGTGAGGAGTGGAAGCTGCTATAATTCGGCATGAATTTAAACGCTGGAATGCACATGCAAAACGACTCATTAACGTAGTTAATGAGTTAACATAATCATAGTTGATGTAACTGACTACACTGATCAATCAGAGTTTATGAATCTCTCTGTCCTTGTTTTGGATATAGTTTGAATGCTACTTAAAACCTTCTGTCTCTTTCAATAAACTAGTACAGAGACACAAAGCCAAAGTAATGACCAAAATGAAACGAGAATGTAGTTCACAATGTCAGCTTTTCATAAATGAAGAATAATAGCCTTCTTTTTAACTTGATGACAACATGTCTTTGAGTGTACTCTATAAAGTATTTTTTTAGTACAAGGATTCAGACCATTTGTTCTACCCAGATGTGCAAACCTCAGAAGTGATGGGGAAACATGATGAGTTATGAGGTTATATCATGACAAGAGCAACACGCAACATAACATAAAATGAAAGCCTTTTCCGTTCGTCAAAACTCAGCTCATATTGATCTAGAGATGAGTTTTTGGTGAAAGGCAGCTGTTTCACCAGATATTTCATATTCAGGTTTATTTGCATTGCAAATAGCTGATTTATTAATTTTTTTTTTACAGCTTTACCAATGACATAAAATTATTTAAACTATTTACAGCTTACAGTAAACAGCCACATTATTACAGCTTTATTGTTTACATGTACCTAAACAAGTGGTTTATTTTAAATAATACCTGATACTTGTTTAATTAAAAGAAGTTTAGTCAATTTAAGAACGAAATGTTAGTCTAGTCAACAACAAAGTCATTAGGATCTTAACTGCAATACTGGAGCAAAGCTGCGTGCTGTAACTATCACCCTATTCTGGATCTGACCACAAATAATGGTGTGATCTTTTTTTAAATGGAACATCTGTGGGTTACTTGTTTAATCTGCATTCACTTGCTAGGGCTAATTATTATTGTAATTATTGGTTAAACTAGCAAAAAAGTAAACATTTACCATCAAATTAGGACATTGGTATAATATTTTATGGAACTAGCCCTTTAATACAAGATATTACATATAGAAGTTTATTATGGTAGGATGTAATATGTGAATCCAGAGATGAAAGATAATCTAAATTATCAGTGTACAAGAAAGGGACTTATTATTTTTCATACAGTGTCAGTTCACTGATGGCTCATTTCACCTAATTGTCTTTAGTTGATCATTTACTTGTGTGAAAGTCTGACTTCAACAAGTGGCAGTGTAGTGTGGGATTTCTGTTCTACAAAGCAAAACATTTTCTTTGAAAACACATTTCAGATATTGACACCACTGTTTAGAAGAAAGGAACAGCACAGGGGCTGCTGTTAAAAAGCTCATAAGCTAACCTGTCTGTGCAACAACAGAGACATCATCTCCTCTTGTAATTACTGTGCTGGCATCAAAGGGACGAAAGGATGTTTACATATCAGCCTGAGATCTCCTTTAACTGGTGAGCTTCAACTGTAGGTTCAATTCATGCTCACAGTCCAAGATGTTTTCTGCTGAATGGTTTAAACCAATAGGTGAAGGTGTCCAATTTCACATGACCGTGAGCTATTATGTTATAAAGCAAAATTCTGGGAAATGCTCCGTGTGTCATTTACATGCAAGAAAGGGGACATTTTGTTCATCTCTGTCGCCTGAGGAATGGATCTTCTCTGCCGTGGTTCCCCCTCTGACCACAGACACTTTGTTCACTTTCTCAAGGCAGAATTCCAACTGACGGCCATGGCATCTGCACAGTCCCTGACGAACAAAACATGTCCAATATGCCTCACATCTGCCCAACAGCTCCCTGGGGAGGTAATGGGTCAGCAAGACTCTCAGAAATTCCCAAGTTCCCTTCAGCATTTGAGTGTTGTCTAAACCACCATGACAAATGTGGTTCTTTGCCACAATTAGGGCCAACTGAAATTTGACCAAATATTGTAGAAGACGAAAGTGTGTTCATGACATGCTCTTTAAAAAAGAAATTTTGAATTAACTGTCTTTGACTGGGCTGTGTTGCTCCCACTGCTAATCCAATCATTCCCATTTAACTTGGTTTGACTCAGTCCTTTTTAGATTCTTTCTAAAGACAGTCTGGGTAAATCAATGCCCTTTTCAAGTAGCAGACCTCCGTGAAGTAAAACATCTGCTAAGTTGCCCTTAACAACTCCACAACACTCATCTTGCTGTGGTGTCATCATACACTCACAGAAGCTTTTATAATTGCACCGTCACCGGTTCACCACTGGCACATTTTCACGTTTGTCGAAGTCAGCTATCAGGTCTTTTACTGTATTCCTCTGCATTCACACACACACAGAAACACAGGGGTAAACTGAATCACAGATTCGGTGAAGCCATCACTTCCTCATTTGCATGTGGATTTTATTGGTAAAGCTGAGGGCAACTGTTCTTTTCATCTTTTTTCATTAGGCTCCTTTTGTCAGTGACACTGTTTGAAATCAGTGGCGTTTCAGGAACCAACAAATGCTTTGACTTTCACAAGTGAAAACAGAAAAGTCACTGGACGTAGTTTACACACAGAAAGAAAATTAAAGGAATCTGCCTGTATTTTTTTCACCCATGTGTTTGCAGTCATTCTGACTACAGATCTTGCACATGATAACTTTTGTGTAGCCTTTGGAAAAATGCAAAATGTCTGTTTACAACAAAATAGGTCCATCACACAAAGGAAGGAAAACATTAGAGGACACAGCACGACCTTCCTAAAACCTTCAGAATAACTTGAATTTTACATAAATAATTCCAAACACTCGCCTTTGAGTCTAAATAAAAGTTGACACAGAAATTAGTCCCATGGTTTAGCTAGTGTAAGCAATAACTTGTTGGTTAACCACACTTATTTATATGTGTGGTTGTTGTGGATTTAGTGTATCCTAGCTGAAGAGGTACAATAGTAGCAAACAACAGAATGTTTGTTACATTATTGTCAAAAAAAAAACAACTGCAGTGGCCTGTTTTCCAGTTCAAACAACCAGGTTGCTTTAATATTGGCTAACTGGTGTATATCATGCCTAAAATCACTGCAGACTTTTTCTGCATCAAACCAACACCATTATATGTCTCTAACCTTATGCAAGTGTCGAGTGCCTAAACATCACCCCACACTTTTTTTAAATATAGCTGTAGTTGATACAACAAATGTTTTTTACCAGTGAACACTTGATTGATATGATCAGTAACAGTTGGCTGGCCATTACATTAATGAACGCTTCTTTGTGTTGCCGTCGTGTTTTCTCCAAAATATCTTAGCTGTAAATTAGTTTTATTTGATAGTATTATTTTACAAAACCGATGGTGTTCCTGTGGTCAGTGCTCTGACTGAGGAGGAAAAGTGAGTCATGCCATGAGTAAGACTTAAGTACTAGAAACTATGGTGGTGGTCCTGAAAAACGGGTGGTGGTGGTGACGAGCAGCTTAACATATTCAAATTTCTGTGAATATTGTTTGATCCAAAATGGCTGATCTGATGTTTGTGGTTGAAGCAGCACAATTAAGAAAATCCTTTAAGTTGCCCACCATGACTACAGCTCCTCTTCTTGGGTTCTCATAACATCTTATGAGGGTGGTAGGTGGTGAAGAGCAGAGAAAAAGGATGCCACTTGCTTAAGTAGTAAACAACATTGGTCAGCCCAAAGCCAAAGGAGCCAGTGATTGTGTCGTAGGAGGAGAGGGTGCAAAGAGATCATGCCCAACCAAGATAAGCCCTCAGTTAATTGTAGGCATAGCTTAGAAATACCACGACTGTGCTTTATTTTTTGTTGTTCTGGAAATGTTCTCTATGGCTTAGCATACAGTAATCAGCTGAGGACACATGAAAGGAAGCTTTCCTTGAAAACTGCCAGGTTTTACATACACACTCTCTTAGAGCGGACAAATTGTTTTAGTTTAATCTTGCTGAAGTGAAATTGAAAACATAACACAGGAAAGTGCTTCATCTTTGTTCTCTGTTTCCTTTGCAGACAAAGATAAAACGTGTTTTACCAAGTCAAAGTTAGCACCTTGAGACATGTGGTCTGTTCACATCAAATTAATACACACCAAAGAACCAAGATGGATGACAGCAATAAAAACAGGGATTCATCAGTTGTTCTGTGATGTATGAATGTTTGACACACCGTTGTATTGTAGAAGGTGTGTAGGTTGTCCAGGGGAGTGAGCCATGTGTCTGTGGGATATTACTAACTACAAGGGTGAAAGGTTGGGACAAATTAAGAGGCCCGGTGCTGCAGAAAAATTCCAGTAGGATTATTGTTTTATTAAGAGAAGTGGGTGTCCAGAGAGATAATAGTCCTTCAGGTGCCAATGATTCATAGCTGCGCCACTGCACATTTTCAGCACCACTCACCACTCACAAGACCACAGTCTGGTCTCCTCTGGTCTCACCTGCCCTACCTTCTAAAATTAAAACAATGTGAGCAGAATTTTCTTATTTCTTGACATTTGATGTGGACCAATGTCAGCCTGCACCACCATTCCTCCTAATATTTCTAATTTCTGGCATTTGTAACCTTTGAGAATAATTCTAATGTGATAACGTGATTTATCAAACGTTAGCTTTATTCATGAACATCTTTTTGCGAAAAGCAGCTTTACTGGATAATAAACACAAGCAATAATAATAAAATTGATTCGTTTTTTACCAGCGTTTGGTCACAGGTCCCATAAGTAATGGCGTTTTCCGGTTTCATTGAGTTATGGGAATAACAACATTTTTGAGGGTTATAGCATGTCAGGACGTTAATTTAGGACTTGTGTACCTAAAACATGCGTGTTACGATAGCAGGATGCTGTGGCCAGAATAAATGCATGTGAAACTATTTTCCTCTTTTAATGAGTGGTTTGTTGGTGTTGACTGAGTGCTGGCACAGAAAATGTCCATCTCTGACCAAGAATCCTGGATGTCCAGAGATGAGTGATCTCTTTACGATGGGAAAGGCAGGGACTTTGGGCTTTGACTTTGACAATATCTTCACACTTGTCCAAACCAGAATTATTCTGACCAACACATCTGAGTGAACTATGAATGAACTAGAAAACATCTGAAATTAAAAGAAGTCACAGATGTTTGTGGTAATGTGGTGAACAGTGGTATTAGGAATACTGTCTATAGTATTTGTCTTGTAAGGCAACATAATGGTGGTTTTGCATATATTTCTGTACATTGTAAACATTTATGAGAAAACACCAGCAAATTCTTTAATTGTCTAGTAAACATTAAATGTGCATTTATTTTTTGTACCCTATGCATTTTGTTCTTCTTCTATTAATACTGCTGTGAAGCCAGTGAGCAACCACAAAATTCACATCCACATCCACAAAAGCTGCTGGTGACCATGTTGGTACTGGGCAGGTTGCAGGTAAGATGCTCTCAGTTTGCTCAGAAATGTATTCCTAAGTCAAACTCATAATAAAACTTAAATAAACAAATACTTAACTGAAAAGGGATCAGAGAGTGGTAAGATTGGAGTGTATGGATGTGGAGTCTATTAAGATGGAGGTATGTTTGTAGAAGAACGATAAAGTCACAGAGAAAAGAGTGTTATGTTACTGAATTCTGCCTACTGATGCAATAATCTAAGAGCTGAGGAAGAGCTGAAGAAACATGATTGGACACTGCCTGAGTCGCTTAGACTGAGTCTAATTTAGGCTTTTGTGTCAAGTCTGCAAATATCCTGGTAAACGTGAATGTAATTGATTAAATTTGAATTAGCATATGTAGTGGTTCCACAAAAAGACATACTGAGAAATAGAGGTCACATATTTTATATTAAGCATAAACCAATGGGTGTCTGAAACTATAACATAAAATCATTGGCAGAAATGTAAAACACAAAGGATGATTTGTAAATAAGAACTTACAACCTGGAAACATGATGCTTTAACTGTTGACACCATATAAAAGCTGTTACATCAACAGTGGCAGACGTAAGTAATGGATCCTCGAATTCATACTCATACATTAAGTAAATTCATACATATAATGCAAACAATGCATTTTCATAGCTAAACACAGATGGAGATTGAACGGTCACAAACGTGTAGGGATAAAAAGATCTAAGCAAGAATTATACTAATAGAAGCTCAAGCTTGAAATGTACAAAGAGGCCACCTCCTTGACTTTCCTGTGCATCGACATCACAGGTCTGGGGACAATAGAGCATTGTGTGGGTGTCATTCAATCCAGTACAACGCAGTAACACTGATAGCGAGTGATCACAGAAAAATGATGTCACCACAGCTGCTTGCAGGAACAACAAAGAAGTACCTTTTACGATAGGAAGATCTGAAGTCAGATTAAAGCCAGAAGGGAACTCAGAGTTTGAAGACCCCAAATAACACACACACACACACACCTACACACACATACTGACACTGATTACATGGCACTGTTGGGTCAATTTCTCAGAAGATGTGTACCCTGGTCAAGGTTCAAAAGCATTTCCAGCCTTCAAATCTGATTACAGTATAAAATCTGCTCATCAAATCTGTATTACAGTGAGTTTCCTACTGACTCTAAATATTTAGTTACAGCTACAGAGTTTTGGGGGTTTTGCCCAAGGACACCTCAACAGGTAGCCAGGAGGATTTGGGAATCAAACTACTAACCAACCTGGGGTTGGCAGATGACCGCTCTAGCAACTGAGCTACATGCCAGCTATGGATTAGCTATGGATTTAGACAACAAAAAAGATTAAGAAGACAATAGAATGACAATAAGTCAGAGGTAGAAAGTCACGTAAAATCAAATAAATTAACCAAATACTGTGCTTAGGCAATGTATTTCCATTTTATTTTACTCTTACTTTTACTTTCACTCCACTACAACTTGGAATGAAATATTGTAAATTTTAGTTCACTGCATTTATTAGACAGCTGTAGTTGTTTTGCGGATGCAGATTCAGATACAAAATAAATCAAGTAATAAATCAAAATGCATCACTATGCATTAACCGCATGTCTACTATAGGTTATAGGAGAGAAGATCTGGGTAGTGGTACCAAAAATATAGGGATGGCAAAAAAATGTGTTCCTCTCTTGTTTTTTTCCACAAGTTTCTGCGTACCACAGATTTTATTTTATTTTTTACATTTAGTTTTGTTATTACTTCAATATTTGAAAGCTTGTTTGTTGTTTGAAATATAAGTGCAAAATTACTAAATAATAAATATTTTCTTCCATTTATATAGTTTAGGTGAGAGGTGGGGTACACTCTGGAGAGGTCACTATTGTATGACTTATTAGGACAAATGTTGAATGAAATGATCAGAAGGTTTTGAGGTGTCTAGTATTTACTCCTAGACTGGGTACACAAATTAAATGTGTACAATGTCTTCAAATGTCTAAAGGAAAGTGCAAAAAGTTGAAAGAAAAACCATTCAGCCTGTTAAAGGCTTACATATATAGAATATTGAATATCTGAGAGTATGGGTTTGATCATCTGATGCAGTGAATGTTTAACTGCAACACACAAAGTGGCTCTTTAGCACAAAGAAAGAAAGCCCATGTATTTCTAATAAAATGGGTTTAACAGTTTTAGGGCTTAGGACTTAGACACAACATGTCAAAATCAAATCAATTAAAATCAAGTCAAAAGCACTAGAAGTGGCAGAGGCCAAAGCTGCTGAGCAATACAAAATTGGCTGACCTTGCCTTGATGTGTCACAACCTTAAACTCCAACAACCAAAAAGCTTTTTTAACATAAACAATGGAGTTCCACAACTTCACCAGATCTGCCTGGTGAAGTTCCCATTCATATGTCATATATGTAAAAAACTGAACCTCAAAGATATGATTTATTGTGGGATCCTGGATAAGACTGAGGCTGTAAGATGACATGGGTTCAAAGGTAAAGAGGTTTAGTGAATTTTGAATGTTGCAACAAAGAAACTTTGTGATCACACAGCTCAGATCAGAGTGAATTTTGAAGCTCAGCAAAGACAAAAAAACAAATAAAGAGGGCACCATATCTGGGAAAGTAGTTCAGGCAGTTAGAAAACTGCACAATAGCTATGAGTACATGAACTTAGTTAGTTTTTAAGGTTGATTTCCAAAATGAAGAGTAAAACCTCCGAAAAATAAAAGGCAAAGATCTCATCTTATACCCTAAGAAGTTAAAGAACTGCTTTGAAAGACGATGAGATGTGGGTTCAATTCATCAAATCACTTTAAAGAACAGTGAAGAGTGATAAGTTCTGAAAAAGAAAGGCTACGTGTCCTTATAAATATTTCAGGTGGGTAGAGAACAGCATGGACACTAAATGGATGTGGGATTGATCCTCATGAGACACAGTACATTTTAAGGGCTCATGTCCACAGTTATGACTGAAAAGTGCTCAGTAAGAAAAGAAGCTTAACAAACTAAGTAGTCCAGGTAGTGGGGAAACTGGTTGAAATGCCAAATGATGTGGCTTCAATCTTTGTAAAATTCAGTTGGTTTTGAAGTCCAAAGAGACTTAAAGGTGGTGAGAGTGAGTTAGCTGTTAAGTTGAATAGCGCAAATAATTAACAGTAGTAGTAGTTGACTGATTAAAGACTGATTAAAAAGCCAAAAGGTAATGGGTTCACTGGTGTATCCGTCAAGTTTGAAATGAAAAGAAAGTGAAGCGAAGACTTAAATGTTCTCAGAGGATACCATGTTTCCTGTCAAGGCAACTAACCCCGGCAGTTAAAAAGTATGTGTGTTCAGTTAGTTTCTTCTTCTAGGTAACTTTGAACTCAAAAGCAAAGTAAAGACTTGTGCTCCAGGTGAGTTAGGTGTCTTGTCAGAAGCCTCCAAAGACCACTGCCGGTCAACCACCAGTACAATACCTGCTTCCCTGCTCTCTCCAAACCTTTTACACTTAAGATTGATGGAGCTGTTCTGTTGCAGGAGGATGCTGAGGAAGAATCTAACACTCAACTCAAGTATTCAGTCATAGAGAGAGAAATTCTGTCATTACTACTTGCACTCCAGCATTTTGAAGTATACATTGGGTTCAATCCACTGCCAGTTGTGGTTTACACCAATCATAACCCTCTTGTATTCCTGGCGTACACATATAATCATAAGCGGCGTCATATGGGATGGGCTCTAGTGCAAGATTATACACTTGGAATTTGACATAAGAAAGGTATTCAAAATGTGTTTGCAGATGCATTGTCCAGAATGTGTGTAAAATATGTCACAAACAAAACCTGTGGATTCTACTTTGAGGGGGGAGGGCATTACAGTCTGTAACAGCCTGAGCTGTCTGATAAGACTCACAACTTTTTTCTTACAGTTTGTTGCCTCACAGTCCTCATAGCTTCCTAACAATCATTTAATAGCGGGAGTCTAATCCAAGAATTGTTTACAGGTTGTGTTTTTTTTAAACATATAAATGGGAACTTTACCAGGCAGATGTGGTGAATATGTGGAACCTTAAATAAAGCTTTTTTGGTTGCGTCATATTGGTTGATTAGTTATTAGCCAACCTAAGCGTGAAGTTCTTAAATATCAAAAATTCCTCAAACTATAAATTGTTTGTGGAAATTACATCCCTTATGAGATCAGGTGCCAATATGGTGGCTGCCGTCTCATGCCATGGCACCAAAATGGTGGATGATGTAATGCTTAATTACACCATAGACTTTCAAAAACGCTGGACAACAATGGTGCAAATAAAGCATTTTGGTTGGGATTAGGGACAAAGACGTCTGGGTTTTGGTTTAGGCACTAAATAAAGATTGTCAGGTTTAGTATAAAAGTTTAATTCTAGCCTTAAACGTACTGTTTCCTTACAAACATGACTGGTTAAAATAACACCTACATCAAGATTGGATATTTTCATGGAAGAGAAAGTGGGATGTTGTTGATTTGATATTTTGGCTGGCAAAAATACATCACCCGTTAACATTTATTTCAAGTAACTATCAATGTATTTTCAAATTGTCATTTTTGTTAACTGTGAACACATGGTCATTATGTTAAAAGAAATAATATGGTTGCAATTACATTCCTTACAAAAACATATTTGTGATTACAGTTTAGTTGTATAGGAATGTAATGCTTAGTAGGCTGGGTTGTGCATAGGAAACACGCAAACTTCACACAAACACACATGAATACGATTAGATTAATCGTGCAGCAATATTTTCAACTGTGTTATAGTAAAGTCACGTTATGTACAAGAATTAAAAATGTAATAAAATATATAATTTCTCTGACTTTTTCCAACCCAGGTTACAGCATGTCTGTACAGCTTTCCAGCTCACTGTACAATTAAATAAAGTTCATTCACTTGTTGAACAGCTGTTGGCTATAGTAACCACAAAACCTGAAAACGCTGTTATAGTGTAGATGCGATTTTCAGACCAAAAATTGCATGCAATTGCAATTATTGCCGAGCTTTTAAAGCAGTGCTTTAGGTGAAGTTGCCAAGTGCATGCGTGAGCCAGACGTAGCATGTACACCACCAGGCTCACATGCATGTGGCTGCGGCTGGCTTCAATTAAAACACTATTACTGTCAAAACTAATCAACACTCCTCGTAGGGATGTCAGCAGCAATAATTAGGCTTACATTTATCTGTGCTCTCCATGCACTACTGGAGTCTAAGTGTGCTATTAAAATCCCACAGATGGTATTATCTAATTTTCTGGTTTACCATATTGATTTGATGGAATATTTGGAAAATCACAGTTTATCATGAGAACATGGTATTTATAGCTTATATTGGTCAGGCACATCATAAATCTCTTTTGGAGAGTTAGCCACAAGCTGCCAGACGTTGGCCCCAGCGCATACTGCTGACTATATACCTGGTGTCTGTTATTCATGGTTCATACTAGTCCGAACCACAGGCTGAAATTTTCTTTTCAAATATGTCAACCTCAGCGTAGACAACTATATTTACTCCTTACTCCTCCCACATAATATTCTAAGTGGCCTTGGTGTTAAAGAATGAACAAAAGGCTTGTATGTGTGCATGCTATTGTTCGGTGTGATACCTGTGCTCTCACGTCTTTTTGGCTTTGTGACACTTTGCATTTGCCCATGAGGCATAATCGTGGAATATTAAAGCAGTCTTCTCTCTCATATCAATCATCTATAGTGAAACTTCAGGAGGGCAGCAAGAAGCTTCTTTACAGAGGACTTTAAAGATGGCAGCAGTGACAGTGTGGCTCTGTGTGTCACCGCTTCCCACAGCCCAAGGCAAAGAGGGCATCGTTTGATTTAGAATGTAGGAATGTCCTTCTCAGCCCGTGATTACCACAGCCCTGCATGCTTTCATGTGGTCAGCATTCTGCCAGAGAAAGGTCACTGTTATCGATTAAATAATCTGAGTCAGTTAGGCAGCAACAGGGTGCATTCATGCTCCCAACTGAAGTCCAGACTCTTCGGAAATGGCCTAATCCATCTTCCTGGGAAATGAGAGGAACAATTATCTGCCAAGCAACATGTCTTCTTTTAAACAGAGTCGTGCCCACTACTCAGTGGAGCTTCCAGTTCATCTTCTTGGAATGTGCAGTTAAAGGAAGTTATGAAAGCAGTGTCGGAAATATAAGTGATTAAAGTGATATTTCTAACGACCCAGATCAGAGACACGAGACATCGTCAGTATGTAGACGAACCACGTTTAGAAAATGAATCACTTGATTTCAGAGAGAGTTCAGTGCTTTTAGTTTAATTGTTTCAAAAAGTACTACAGTCACAGGAGTGAAAACCTAGACATCCTGAGCTCCTGTAAGGTCTTACAAATGACTTTAATTCATTGACTAATGAACATACACATATGGCAGAGATTACCTAATCAGAATTTATACCACCCTAATGACATAATAATTACTTTTCCCTAACTACCGCTGATATAACTAAGCACTTTGAGTGCTTTTTGTTTCATTGAGACCACAACTGTAAAGAAAACATTCATATGTTATGTTTAATGTTTCGCATTCAACTAATAGCCCTTAAAATTTTAATGGTTTGGTTCCCTGGTACATTTTTAACCTGCTCACTGACTATAATTCGGTCCGACCTCTCATATCAACAGGAAGGGGTTTTCTGTACCTGCATCTAGTGAGGGGGCTTTAATATCTGTTAATTAGTTGTTGTATGTGTCTGTGTGCGTGTGTTGTTTTTTTTAAAAATTATTTTTGCATTTTCTTACATGTTATATTTTATATTACTGTGCGTGTTACTTGATAATGTATGTGTTTTGATGTTTACTTAATGAAATGTGGTGTATAAATAAGGCTGATTTGACTTAATGACATTAATTTGAGTTGTTTAAATTCCAGAGTTGCATTGTTTTTGTATGAAATTCCCTTGTTGTGTTATTACTGCTCTGCTGCTGCTCAGCAAGTTTGCTGAGCTGCAGCAAGATGGAGCAAAACAACTACAAAGGATGTACTTAACTTGTAGAAGTTAGACTGGCAAAGCTTACTAGCACTTAAAAAGTAATTTTTATACAGAACAAGAACCCACATTACTTACACTGAAATTACATTATGAAAGGATCACTACATGACCAGCATAAAGAGAAGCCACGGTTACCAAGACCAGTAAACTGTTTCTCATTCAAATGGGCATGTGAGTACTGAGATTGACTTGTAAATAAAGTTTTTTTTTTAAGATTAAATTTGTTAGAAAAATAATAAAAGCATTTTATAGAGATAGACAAGTCTTTATGGGTTCACAATGATAGTGCCACATGATTGTGTAACACAAGTGTTTGTTTTCTAGTGCAGTTAAATTTGAACATGGCTCTTTGATCCCAAATTTCTTAATTTCTGGCTAATTCTGTCACAAAGCTCAGTCTTTATTATAAACATATGTGTGAGATGTTTTTAATATATTTGGAATGAGTTGAAAAGATTTTTGGAAAACGGTCCAGATATGTACTCATCTCTACAAATGATAATCTGTATCTCTTATTCAGTGGGACTAAATGTCTCCCAAAACCAATGAAATGAGCAAACCAAAATTATGTTTGGAATAAAATCTCTTAATGAAAAGACATTTCCAGACAATCAATCATCAATGTCATCCTGAAAAATTCCGGTAATAAAAATACGAACAGTCATCTGCATTTAAAAACATTTCCCAACAAATGTGTTTTTTTTTTGGAGACATTCAAGTGCTTTATTTTCTGGAACCAGACTCGCTTCCTCTTGGCTCTTGCAATACTGGTTAGCCACCTGCTGTATGCACTGTGTCATAAGAGCCAGCTCACATGACGATCTACTAAAGAAAATGATTGGATTATTTGTTTATCATCTAGCGTGGGTGTAGTCCATATGGATGTTCTGTGTGAGTCACATCAAAGTCAGCAAGATAGACTTTCAGTGAGCTCAGACGCACAAAGGAAGTATGATTTACAGACATGTTTCTGGGTCTCAACCGTGGGGAACCCCATATTCGGCACAGAACATAAACACCCACATTTTGGAACAACCCTGAATCAAAGGCAGACTCAGGGTGGGCCGACTGATGTGTTGTACTGATGCATGGCTGCGGGTGGTCAACCAGGAGGGTGAAACCAGTCCTGGACTGTGTGATCTATTAATAAGAACCAGTCTCACTGTGCCACAGTGAAACTGGTTTACACTGTCTTCGGCTACATGAAAGGATCAAGCCACAATGACTTTAATCCCCATCCAAGAAGTCGGGACTTCACACAGCATTTACAATGCTGAAATGTAAGAAAACGTGTCTGCAGACTCCGGCTCTCAAGAAAGTCTGATTATTTGGTTTATACGCTGTGTCCTGGTGATGTAAAATGTTCTTTATTGTGCTTTGCTACACAACGGCAGCTCAACAAGCAGATATACAGGAAAAGGTAATCAGAAGAAAACCAAACATACACTTTTTTTAGGCTTGAATGCAAATCTACCATAATCTTACAATGCAATATAACGGTTCTTTGATAATTTATGAAATAAAACCAAATCCTTAACTTTTTCCATGGAAACAAAATTTTTATACTTTTATTGCTTCCAAAAGAAAAGACAAAATGTTCACTAAGTCTGATTAGGATATTTTACTTTATTGATACAAGAAAAAACAAAAATGATGCTTTCTGAACAGTCAATCAGATTTCAAACCACACCAATCAATCAGCACTGAACTTTACTTAAAGGATTCCAATGAACATGATCAGTGGCACTTGAACGCTTCATTGAGGGAGGTTACTCTTAATTTTGTGGTGAGACGTCATTTTATCATGCCAAAGAGTAAAGAAACCAGTCTGGTACTCAGAAAGAAGACAGTGGATGCTCCTTCTAAAGGGGGAGGCTGTGCTGACATTTCCCAGAATTTCACAGTGTGTAGAACAGCTGCATGTTGCATCATTACAAAGCACAATGTCAAGAGACAAAGTCTGTTAGAAACAAAAGAGTGTGGTTTAAGGCGTTGGACAGGGAAATACTTCAGTCAGTTCACTGCTCTGCCAGTGTGGTTGTTGCTGTACTGGCCTGTTCTTGTTAGGGCTCTTCACCATGGTGAGTTCAAGGTCATCATCCAAGAAAAACTCAGTTGCTCACATAGCACATTAAAGACTAAAGTTTGCCTGTGAACATTTGAAATATGGGAATGAATTTTGAATATCTGTCCTTTGGTCTGATGAGACCAAACTTGGGCTGTTTGGTCATTCATGTGACAGCTGCTATTAGGAAAGGTTTTCAATTCTTCCCATAATTGAACTTGGTGGATGGAGCCTAATGCTGTGGGGCAGTTTTGCTGTGTCAGTCATAGGGATTGTGATAAAAAAGATTATGTTGACATTTTGAATGACATTTTTCATGTAAAGAAATCTGCTGCAAGTAAAGCTTGAGGTCACCACTGGGTCTTCCAGCAAGACAATGTGCCAAAGCTTTAAAGTTGGTCCAAAACATTACGAAGGATAACAAAATTACAGTCCTGAGTGGCCCTTTCAGAGCTGTCTGTAACATCTGAACCGTCCAGTGTTTCTATCAGAGGACCCATACGATGTATCGGTCAGTGCGGGTTGTATCTGACCTTGGATTCAACGTTGGGGACTCAGTCACTTATAATTTATTAATCCACCTTGAGGAAATTCTTGGACAGGCTACCCCTTTGATGCATCAGGGGCTGTGGGTTAGTGTCTTGTTAGATAAAACTAGATTCATTTCAGTTTGATTATCTTACAAAATTGAAAAGTCCCTCAGTAGATACTTCTTTTTGTATATTTGCCAAAAATTTGCTAGTTTTCTTCAGTTAATTACTTTTGCTATGTACCATTTTATTTACACATCACGTGTGTGCAGAATTAAAGCTACATCCCTTTTTGGTGACTTGGAAGCAGTGTAACAAACTCTAGACAAAGAAATTAACAACTGATTACCTATTTATATACACCCAACAAGTCCAGTTTGCTCTTTTAGTTCAGTTTGGATTCTAAACTCTGACCAACCCACCAAATACTGGCATTTTTAGTGTGCTAAACGATCCATTATATTTGCTAGCCAGTTATTTGTGTTTGCAGACTCTGGTTATCAGAGCTGTTTTACAGCTGATGATGCACCTAGTGACGACAGCAGTGAGACTGAATAAAAACATTTAAGTTATCAGGCTGTAAAACCAAAATACTGAACTGAAAGATGCTAAAACACTGTGTTTTGATGCAGTGTGATAACATGTCTATGACAATGCCCTCTCACATTTTATAATAATTTCTTTAATTGTTAACTGATTATTGCAGCTTTAACTACAACTAAACATTGGAGAAGTGTGTAAGAAATCATAAATCAGTAAGTTTCAGTTTTAATAAACCATCTTTCTAACTCTAGTCCTACTTAGTCATATAAGACCTAAGTCTAAGGCCGTGACAGCTTAGAATTTAATGGCTACTAGCCCCATCACATCACATCACATGTCTGTTCTTGTCAGTATTATCATACTACTACTATTCCACTGAAGCTACCTGCCATGATTCAACTTAAACAGACACTGTTTTGTTTTCTCTGTTGTCAGGTGAATTATTGATGTGTTCTCAGATATTATTTTACAGTTGGTTTAGATTTAAATATGGGAGACTCAACAATCGTTGTCTCATCAGAGCGTTGCTGTTGCAAAATAGCGGTGAAGAAGTGATTACTGTGTGGAGTCCAGGATGGTGACAGCATGATAACAACACAAGCTAATGCTTTTCAAGTGAACCAATGAAACAATCACAGATCTTGGTCCATGTGGCTATTCTCTGTATTTCTGTGAAGCCGAGCTGTAATGAAAACTGATCCTGTTTCCTCTCGGTTATTTAAAGATCACATTTTTGACACTAACTGGTGACACCCTCAAAGCTCACTGTGAATCCTTTGTGTTGAAAATAGGTACAAAGCATTAGGAGAGTACCCACACTGCCATCCCTAAGTCTCCTGCATAGAGTTACCACATTCAGAACCTTTTCTCTATCAACCCCCCTTGTCCTTCCCTCCATCGGGACACTTGTGTCTGTTTCTCAGGCCTGTCACATCTCATCTGTCCTGGTTCCTCTGGACATCTCTCCACTTATCACCAGTGCTTCAACACGTTGGTTTTCGCCCTCCAGTGTGTCATTTTAAGTGTCTCCTCTTCTCCGTTGGCATGTATTAAAGTGATGGATGTGTTTAAAATGTCGGCTCCATCCCACTTTGCCCACCCTCTCTTCAGGGACGTTTTCAACTGTTTAATCAGAAACAATGAAAACAGACAAAATTCAGCCGCGGCATCACCCAGCATTTATGGGGGATACATCAAAGTTTTTGCTTTGAGTCACTGTTTTGCTTGGTTATTTGAACGTAATCTGTCATAGTAGAGGGCAACACTTCTGGTATGGAGAGAAACTTGTGCTTATTTGTAACATATTATAATAGAAGTGTTGCCTGACTTTTTGACGTCTTTGAAAATGTATTTCTGTGAAAAGCGACTGTCTGATGACAGTCTTTCAAAGTAAATCACTGTGCACTCAGGTGACAAAGGTGGCTAAAATAGTACCACCTCTAAGCATCTACAGTTACATAAAACAAGTCCAGTACTTCCTCTCACTCCCCAGTTCAGTTGGTTGTCTCTAACAAAAGAACTTGACACTTTGAATTGGAGCCGCTGATGGATTGCTTTTGAGGTCAGAAGCCTTTACCGGTATACTGGTTTCATCCCAGCCCATCCAAGCTTCCAGCCTTGAATAGATGGTTCCAACTTGTGTGAAGAGTGAAGCATTATTAGGCATCCATTGTGGGAACAGTGGTTTTGATGACTAGCTTCTTATTTTTTACAATGACAGTCTGGCTTTTGTGCTGGATATACATTCACACGTGGTTTTGTATTGGTGTGTTATGTTTTCAGGAAGGAAAAACCTAGTTCATTGTGGTGGATGGTTTGTTTAATAATTGCTACATTTTTAATAGAGCCATCACAACTAAATACATACCTTAATACAAATTTGACATTGTAAAACTGATAACATTACCAGAATGAATAATCTATGGGTTGGTCCCTGTATTAAAATGGCATTTACCTGCCTGAACACTTCATTGTACTTCCATGTGTATTTTCACCTAAGCAACGTTACTTATCCTAATACAAGGCTCTAAGAATCAAACAAAGAAGCCTCTATAATACATCACTAACTTTATCACCATTGACATTCCTTGGATCATGGGGGATGCTTTTCCCACAGAGGGAAAACAATGGTTATCAGATAGGTTTTTATTCTAAGTTATTCCGGAATGCTGGTTAAACGGACCCCGATCAGCCTCTTGATTATTTTTTGTTTCACACTGGTAATGACATTATTTCAATGTCAAACATAATCCCAGTTACGTATTAAATAATGGAGCTTTCTGCCTTGCAGATAGGGCGGTATTTACATTTTCACAAATACAAGTAACGACTTCCAAGAAACACATTCATTCTTGTGATAATGAAAAGTGTCCCACTTTACCTACAAACCCACTTTAGAGCACTCTAACTCAGACTTCCCCATTTCCTACGCGCCTTAACCGCCTGGCAGTAAAAGGGTCAAGCGCACAGTTAAAATACACAGTGTATAATTTTATAGCTTTTTCCCAACGGGGCTCCTGGTGCCGGTGTGGAGACGACAATGCGCAAGTGGCAGTGCAGCACACAGATCAGTTTCAGTCTTTGTCAGTTGTGAATAGGGGCGGAGGAAGCAAACTCATTAGAATCCTAAAAAAAGAAAGTATCCGAGATCATAAAACACCCGGCCAGAGGACTCAGCGCTCACTCACAGAGAGACACCGTGGAAACATCTCGCCAAGTTTCTTTTTAACACATAGTAAAACATCGATATTTAAAAAACAAATCTCTGCTTCATTGTTTCCCTCTCACACTGGGCGTCCTGCTTTTCCAGATAGATAACAGAGTCGATGGCAGCAATTTCAACGAATATCTGATTTTCAGGAACAAAAACTTGGCCTCATTCCTCACTACTCTGTGTGCAGCACTCGGACAAGTGTGACGCATGGACACTACCAGAGCGCACGCTTCTCATTGAGCTTTTCTCAGTTTTTGCTGCACAAAGTTCAGTTTCTGCCTTTACTGGCAATTCAGTATTTACAAGGATGGTCGTGTCTACATGGAATAGATGCTGCATTGTGATGTTTCTCGTCGCTACACTGAGGACGGGAACATCCCAGGTGTCAGAGGCGCGCCCAAAGGCGAACTCAATCAAGCCGGCTCTGCTGGAGGAGTCACCGACACCCGCCACAAACCGCTCTGCCACCGTCCACAGCGGGGTCACCAAGAAACACAACATCCTTAATCAGGTAACTGTTTTTATAGTGTCACACCACTTTTATGTACCAAATCAGTTTCCACACACAGTCTTGATATTTGTTGACGAATTAGAGCCGGTGGAAAATCCAAATCATCTCTAAGTAGCAATAATTAGTAGTAAAAGTAGTAACTGATCTTTAAATAATAAGTCTATCACGACAAGAATAGAAAGTCTGTGCCGTTAAGTGTGCGTAATTGTGCGGTGCATCAGCAAAACTGTGCCTACGGGGTGTCTAATGGTGAAGTAGCCCCGTGCTTTTCAGAAAAACTCATGTGTGGATCGTTAATGGAGATTGCAGGGCTTGAACCCCTCATAAACCCTAATTGCCTTTCAGACCTGACGCCACAGTTGGTTGCAGCGCACTTCCACACTAAATCATTAATGCCAACAGAAATGTGAGAAAAAGTTAACACTTGGGGTAATTTTCTGTCTGGGTTCTACAACCATTAACGTGGTCCAGACGCTTGCTGGGATTATGAGATTCTTACTGTGGGGCCTCTGAGGGATACTCTTACCAACCAGTTAATACCCACTCAAGCAGTTATCAGTTCCCGCTGTTTCAACAAAGTAACATATTACTGTACTTTGTTAGCGAAGCTGGGATAAAAGCCGTGAAATAATATGTTCATTTAAAAAAATCTAAAAGCTGATGATGCGTCACAGCATCTTTGTAAGCAGCAGATGGCACTGCCACATCTCCATCACATCCTGAACGTCAGCTCGCTCAGCTGATTACCGTAACTATTTTGTCTGACACATTTGGCCTGTTCAGCTGTCTGAAGTATCACTTGCAGTAGTGGGTCTTAGATATGCGTGCATAGTGCAGAGAGCTGTGCTCTGACTTCAGCCACAGCAGAAGAAAAAGATGGCCAGTAAAAGACACTTCTCTGCAAACTGTGGCGATCCACCCTCAACCATCCTGCCAGACCTCAGTTTTAACGCCTGCTTACATCCTTGCTATTGGAATAATCTGGAACAGTTTGGAAGGGTGGACTGAGGAGGAACAATATACTTGTGCAGAGACCACCTCACTCTTATAAAAGTAAAATGCCATGGTGAATGATGCAGTAAATGAAGATAACAAATGGCAGGAGGTGGGTATATGTATGTGTTTCTGCGTGTGTTCTCACTTCCAGGAGGTTTTCAGGAGTTGTAACGTAACAGCCACAGCTCAGCCTTGGCCAAATATGTGGCTTAATGCTGGCAGGCAAACTACACTGACCTTCTGCATCTAATCATACAGTGGCCATTTATAAGCAGAATAAATCACAGATAATAAGTCTGCTCTCTTCATGAGGTTGTAATGGCAAAGCGTGGCACATATTCAGTTATAGGAGTGGTCACAAGGATCAGTCTATTTAGTATATACACAACTGACTTGAAACAGGTTCAGCAACACAAACCAACACTTTAGAGTCATTTTCTTTCTGAAGTAGTTCCCCCAAAATATTGTCACCTTTGTCTGCTTTTGTGAGGTAAATTACTGCTGATTAAGGTGTTGTGCGTGTTTGGAAAATTAACATGACTCAGATTTGGCAGCTGCATTATGGGAAACATTGGGGCAAATATCCTATTTGTTATTTGATTGATTTATGGTCACAATCTCATGCTGCTGAGTTTGTTACACATCTGGAAAATGTGCGGCGGGCTCAGGATGTAAGTGAGCCTGCCAGTTATGTATGTGGGAATGTCAATAATTCATCACCACCATAAAAAAACTTTCTTTTTTAAACCAATATCCCTTCTTCAAACTGCAGTAAAATACAAGATAGAAAATATTTAGATGGTGTTAAGCAGTTGTTTGGCAATTTGACAAAAGTGCACAACATAAAAAATCAGCCATTAAATTAAACAACATAACAAGTTTCAAATATGCAATGGAAAATTATTGAGTGAGAGCAGCCAGTCACCCTGCAGAGACGAGCCGCTGCCGCAGGAAACGAGTTTAATCTGGTGTTGTATGCATCAGATTAGAAATGCTGTTTGGGACCTTCAGTTATAAGAAGCATTTGACAGCTTAATGTGCACTAATTTCCTGTAGCTGTTGACAATGTTTGCTGATAAGGCTTACATTAATCATACACTAATCAGGGTCAGGCTTTAGCTATTCCTTGGAATTCAGTTGGGGCAAACAGTTGAGTGTTTTCCTGCTGTCTCACCATTTCAACATCAGTTTGACTTTAGTTTCTTTGGTTTTGTGGATAAAACCAAAACCCAGAAGACCTTGACAGCCAGCGCTCGTGGGTGGCACTGTTGATTCTCTAAATTTATAGTACTGGCAGACAGTGCTCACCACTGTAACCTCTGAACCCACAAGAGAACTGACATTGTGGTGGCGTTCGTGTAGTACGTGTCTGTTAAACATCAGCAGCTGGTCAGTCACACTAATTGTTATATTTAATCCAACACGAAGATTAATAAAAGGGTTCTGCCTGTAAAAGCAGAGCATCTTTTCTCTTTCTCAGCCCAGTCTGGCTCTTCTCACACATGAAATGACTGTGTAGTGATCCTAATGATCTGAGAAAAGGCAGTGAGAGGTGTGACTGCTTGTTAACGCTTTGTGCATTATGTGCTTCTGTCTCCAGTCCTGTGGCATTTCTAGTCTATGGGTCCCTTGGGCCTTGTGAGAGCCCTGAACAGGAGCCATTAGGGGCCTCCTATGGCGACATCCTTTACTGTAATTGGACCTGTTAATGAGAAAGGAGACTCATGCACCTCTCATACCACAGGATTACACCTTTTAGAGTAACACACCTTCTAGATTACCATCAGGCGCTTTCCCCTGTATCCTTTGATAGCCTTTGAAGAGAGAAGCCATGTACACTAACTGCATGCCCTTCTTCGGGTCAGATGAATGAGATCAACTCAGAATGTATACTTAACTTAAGGAAGGGCTAGTTTTTTTAGACTCTGGGTTCTAATGCTCACAGAGACATGCCCATAAACACATGTGTTTTTAGTGATGAAAGACACCAAGCTATGTTTGAAGACAAGGTTTGTGTGAGTGACTTGTGTGCAGCCATCCCTATGTTATATGATACTGGCTCTCTGTGCTTTGAGGGCATATGAAGTTTGTTTATTCAGTCACATTGTTTATTTGACTTTATAAGGTCCCTGCCACTCATTCACACCATTCACAGTTTCAGGTTACAAGCATGATCTCTGAAGGTCAAGTGCAGTCACAACACAGAGCTCAAAAACCTTTCATGTGTACTAATTGTGTGAGGAAGTCCTGTACTTTAACTGTATTCTAGTTTTTATTTTGCAGACAAAAACAATAAGGCATGTATGTGCATGGTTTATTCAGTCAGTGTGGAAATGACTATATAAAAATGACTAGCATGGTTAAGAGGGTCAAGAATAGGGGGTTGCGAGAAATTGTAATTTTGTGACGGAAATTTGTTTTTTAGTTTATTTTTCCTCTCAGTGTAGTTACATGAATAGTTATGTCTGAAAGACAACTTTCCCATACAGGCTGTGCTTTATCACCATATCACATAAAGAGACATGTCTTGGGTTTTACTAATCTGTGCTTTGGTTGTCCACATTAATTTGTGCGATGTGTGAACATCTGATGTTTTGATGACCTATTCATCCACCTCAGCCACCTCAGCCTCCTCTCTTTGGCTGCTTTGTTGCTCTTTAGTAAACTATCACCTTATACTGTCCTTTGCTCCACCTATAATTGCTATATCTTCTAGGGAGCTTAGGCACTTGATCGTGAACATCTGTAAATATCCATGACCTCTCACCATCCATTGTCCCTACATTTTCAGACTTAGACTCATAAGGCACTACGCGTTGTGTTATATTTATGCATTACAGGGCACTTCCATGAATGACATCAGTGCTTTGGAATGACAGAGGTAAATAAGGGACCATTAGACTAGCGGGCTGGAGTCAAAGCCCTGTATATCCTGCAGTAAATCCCTTGTAGATTGTTGCTCCCGCACATTTAAGTTTACCATCACAAGAGCAGCATGAGACAGGGCCGGGGGGCTTCCCTTATGGTTCTCTGTCTGTCTCTGCCTTTATCGTCTCACCAGCATATCAAGAGAGTACTCAACCCACTTCCTGTGCAGAGTCTAAGACTGGGCTTTTATGTGTGAAGGCTGTCCAGGGAAAAATAGGGGAGCAACAGAAAAAAGATGTGAGTTGAATGAAATGCATCCAAATGAAGCCCTGTCTCTAAGCAGTTGCGAATGAGGCATTTTAAAACATGACAAGATAAGACAGGATCATCAGCCATGGTTTGGGGGTCAGGTTTGTATCAATGGGTTTCAAAGGGCTGTCTTGCAATTTTAGCTGTGATGGAAGAGGTGTTCTTTTACCCTGCTCCCACCTCATAGATGCAGAGCACTTTAATCGAACCAAGTCTGCCGGCCAGACTGACAGATAGGAAACAGAGCAGGTAATATGAAGTACTACTGCACATGGCTTAAGCACATCTGTCTTCATATCTTTCATGTCAAGGATGAAAAAAAAACTCTGCATTTTTTTTAACTTGTCATCAGACAATATCTCCAACGTGTTCCCACCTCAGCTGACAGTACACCAATTAGCTAAGGCAAATTCTCTGACTGAGCAGTTAACACTGACACAGAAAAACTGCACATGAAAATCTAAATGTGAGGTACAGTTAGAAAACGTAACTTTCTGCACAGTTACAATAATATTGCAAGTTAACTAACAAGACAGATCAAGTAATATTCACAATAGTTAATTAGTGATGTTGGAAAGACAAATCTTCAACGAATCTTTAACCAAAGTGAGTTTTTCATCCCGCTTCTGTCAGTATGCTAAGCTAAGATCATTGCTCACAGCTTCAGGTTTTCAAGCCACACCCAATAAAAGTAAATGCCAAATTTGTCAGATTTTTGCCAATAAATTCCATAAAATTGGTTTTACAAGGTTTTACAGTATAAAATAAAGTTGCTGAATTAGCTGAGAACAGTTGTTGACATTGTAGTAGTTAAAATATGCATTTTATTGTATCTTCTTCTATCAATCAGTCTCAATGATGGATGAGTTTTCAGTTTTATATTTCTGCTCATTTTTCTATGGCTGTGTCATTGCCTCCACATGTTTCCACGCAAACACTCACCAAGTTCAATGACTTTTTGAAGGAAAAGGACATTAACCAACAACTTGTAATGTGATGAAATATTGATATTACAGAGCTTTGATTTAAACATATGATGTACATTCATGTTTGGAGTGTTGCCTGTTCTGTTGGACATATGCCCCCATCTCAGCAAACCTTCATATCCCAAATGGGTTTTTGTTATTTATTGTGGCTACAATGATTTTACTGATTTAAACCTCTTTTATGTTCATTTACTGTACATGTTTATTGTTTCATGTTTTGCAGTGGTAAGCCACACTAAATCAAATCTGTTAGTGTGGTGCCAGCAAAATGTGCTTGCGGTACCAGTGGTGGTGTGCCAGGCAAACATGTTGTTCTAATGTCAGTCTACACTGGACATAATTTATCAAATCACAACCCCATATCCTGGTAATTTTTGCAGATTTGCATATTTGAATATTGTTTTCTGTTAAATGTCTAACAACTCAATCCACTCTTTGTAATATCAATGCCCTAAAATCAAACTGAATAAGTTATAGTGAAATAAAGCAATGGTAGAAACACTGCTGGCCTTCATTGTGTCTCACCAAACGGATGTGAACCCAAGCCAGAGTATTGCTGCTTCCCTGCAGCTGTTCAAAACCTCTCTCTCTCTCTCTTTCTCGATGAATTCAGTGCAAATTCGTGACATTATTTCATTTGTCTGAGGAGTTCATTTGATTTGTGAAACCATTTATGTCAAAATTCTTTGCTCCTGCTCCAAGTCTAACGGCGACAGGATGTGCATGTGCAAGGAATTATAAAAAGACATCGGAAACCTTGCATTGGTGTACACATTTGTTAAGAAAAAGTGAGCTTGACTTCAATGTTTGCAAGGTGGTGGTTTTCCAGTAAGACCTGAGTGTTCCACAGAATATGTTTCGTTGTAAAAAAACAGAAATACTAAAGAAAATTATGCCAAATTGACTATAAAGGACTATTATTATCTACAATAATTACCGCTCAATTAAGCCTCTAAACACTTTGAGGGAAATTCAGAGAAACCAAAGTGTTTTTTTTTTGGTTTGGAAATTCTAATGGCTCCATTGTCTGGGGCATAAAAAACATAATAATACCACTGAGAGACATGTTAAGCCCTGCTTGCTGTCCACTAAAATTGGGCTCAGAGGGGCTACAGCCTTTAGTCAGTTCAGCCAAAACAAACAACCAACATATTTTCCTACTTACCACCAGTGGTATCCAGATATGTACTGTACTGATTGTTTTGGAATTATTTACAAGGGTTTTTTAGATTTCTGCTGCTTGGACTACTGGCACTATTTAGATAACATGAAAGTGAATGGCATTTTGCTTTGCTGTTCAAAACTGAGCAGTCATGTATTTTTTTAAAGGCAGTTGAGTTAACCAGTTTGGAAATATTTGATTAAAAGCTAAATTGGCGTTTCATTAACTAAAATATGCCTGGTCAGCATGAAAAGAGAGAAACATGGCTGTCCTGTAACAACTATCTTAATTATGCTAATGTGCTTCCTGTGGACCTGCAATGCAGTTAAACTTACTTGAGAAATTTAAGGTGATGAACTCCACTGAGCTGAATGTTTCGCAAGTCTTTCTGGTCCAATCAAAATTTTTGCTCAGCAATTAAATCTAGCATTTCAAAACTGACACGAACAAGAAGCAATGAACGCACTGTGCTGCTGGATGCACTTGTTTCCAATACAGTCTCACAAAGACCTATTAAACCGCAACGTAACATGGTTTTTATTTGTCTGGTTAACTGCTTGCTTCAGTTTAAATTGTGTGTGTGTGTAAATAGTGTGGCCTGAGGTGCATCGTTAAACTGTGGAGTAATAATTAGAAGGAATTCTGCAAATGTTTTGGTCTGTGTGAGTAGGTGTTTGCTGGAGTGTGACCAATAAAATCAATGGTGTTTATTTCCTTTTACAACAGCACAGCAGGCAACATTTTGAAAAAGACCTTGCCTAGTATTGTAAAGATATAGAAATTCTAACCGAACACACTGCAACTTATGACATTCAGCTTTGAGCAGGTGGGCACTGTACCAGCAACCCCTGTGGCACCAGTAGTGCACCATAGTGCTTGAGTATTAAGAGTCAAGCAAGGTTATGTCCTACTACTGCAGTTAACTTAAAAGTCTGGTTTTCCTGAAATCATGCTCTCTATCCACTCCTTTATTAGTAAATTTATGTTTTGAGAGATTGAGTAATTGAATCTTTTCCCCAGCAGGTGTACCCATGCAGCAATGACAAAGAGTGCAGCATGGGCAGCTACTGCCACAGCCCTCAGCAGGCTCCCTCTCGCTGCATCACCTGCCGCAGGAGGAAGAAGCGCTGCCATCGAGATGCCATGTGCTGCCCTGGGAACGGCTGCAGTAACTGTACGCACCTGATACACGCAAATACACAATTTCAGTGCATGCCAGTTTCAGTTAAATTGTGACTGCAGGGTGAGATTAAGAAATGTGATTTCTTGTCTTATATAAATATTGTGGAAAAAGTGACTTGTTCTAGGTCAACGAACAAACAGTACCACAGGATCTAGCCTGAAGAAAGACATTTAAATAATGTTGAACACATGCGTTCAGAAAGAATCCTGAACTATGCTTGAACTGTATTAAAGTCTAGATGTTAGGCTCAATTGTCACATTTTGGTAGTTCTTTTACCAGTTAACAGTGTGAATTGCATGAACTGTCTTCAAAGTTGTAGTTAATCCTCTTGAAAACGTATTTATTATGTAAATGGGACGTTTCACCCTTTTTTGTCTGCAGATATTTGTGTGCCTATCTCTGAGAATGTGCTTTCACCTCACATCTCAGCATTAGATGAGCATAACAAACTGTCCAGCAAAGATCACAACTGGAGGAAGAGTGGCAAACCACATGCTAAGCATTCTCTAAAAGGTAAGGTTTGACGTCATATCTCTGGTGTTATGTTTAAAATGTGCTAACTGCCATCTCCGAACCCTGTTACTGTCCTATTTTATTTCGCCTTATTTGCTATTGTTTTCTCTGAACCTGGTCTGGATGACTATGTCGTTCTCTTGTTGATTGTCTGCATATCCTACGAGCGACGCCAGTCCACAAACTATGTTGATAATTACCCCTTTGCTCATATGTCAGTGTCTATAAGCCCATAGCACAGCATGGGGAGCCTGGAAGAAACCACAATGCTCCTGCTGTTTCTCCACCTACATAAAGTCATACAAACACTTTCACTGACAGCACACATTGTGTGATACACAAGCGAAAACCACAGAATGCAGGTTTGGTCCAATTATAGCTCATAATTCACTGAGCCCCCTGCTTAGTGGTCATGTCACCTGATTTAAGTCAATGTAAGGGCTTTTCTATTAAGTAATATGTTAAATGAGACATTGCTCAGCTCTAAATGTCCCCCTCAAGACAGCAGGCTGCAATGTGAAAATACCAGCACCACTTAAAGTTACTGTAAAGAAGGCCATTAAAATTTATTTGTGCTTTACTCACTCCCTCTCTTAAACATTACTACATTATAAATGTCTTACACAAGTCGCTGCTTGAGAATCACTGGTGTTAAAGCAGTGAACAAGAATTCAGACTTAGCAGCCTATCACACTGTTGGTTTGAACTTAAGGGGCAAAGAGTGGTTTTGTGCAGATGCCTAGTCTGTTTTCTTCATATGAAAAAAACATGTAAACTGTTCTAATTATGCATTCATATCAGTACTACTAACATCCTGCCAAGAATGTCAGAGTCAGACCACATGGGACAGGATATGGTTAATACAGAATAAGCTAATTGTTTGCTTGATTTATGTTAAAAGCTTCATATGTTTCTTTTGTCTCTGAAGGGCCACACATAATGCAATCTGTACTGAAATGTGAAGAAAGGGTTGCATAAACTTGTCCGTATGGAAAACATAAGAGCTTAATGAACAGTGATTATACATTTCCTTTGCTTTATTTAACTGAATCACTATACAGCAAAGTCTAAGATGCTGAATGGTGTATAATTTCATGCAAGACTTTTATGTCTCTAATGAAGTATTTGTTTGTTGATATGCAGTTTGGAGTTCGTTGTTTGGTGGTTTACCACTGATCAGTATTGTTTCTTGTTTTGCTCATTTAGGCCACGAGGGCGACCCTTGCCTCCGTTCATCTGATTGCTCTGATGGCTATTGTTGTGCCCGTCATTTCTGGACCAAAATCTGCAAGCCGGTGCTGAGGCAGGGAGAGGTGTGTACCAAACAGAGAAAGAAAGGCTCTCACGGTTTGGAAATCTTCCAACGCTGCGACTGTGCCAAGGGCCTCTCTTGCAAGGTGTGGAAAGATGCCACCTCCTCGTCCAAGTCCAGGCTCCACATGTGCCAGAAGATCTGAAGCGAAGGCAGCTGTTGAGGCCTCTGTCTCCATCTGCCAGGGAATGATTTTTAAACGATGGGTTGTGCCTGTATTAAAAGAAGTAAAAGACAGAGACTAACAAGAGACAGACCAGACTGTGTAAGTTCAAGCTCGCTATTGAGCAAAGCAGAGAGCAAATGGGAATGCTTTAAAATGTTTGCTGTGAGTGGTCCATCCCTGGAACCCCCCC